>CM061532.1:239516724-239556205 GCA_030545055.2 Neoaliturus tenellus | reverse complement strand
TGGCTGTTAACAAAAAGTTATGAGGAAATAGAAATATTGTATACTGAGTTGTAAAGAGTTTGTTTCTAAATGATTTTTATATATTGTCTGACTTTGATTGACTTATTAACATTTCTTTTGATGTATTATCATGCAGGGTTAGTGATGTTTTTTAACTTATGTAGTTTCTTTTCAGTTGAGTCCTTTTTTAAAATCAATAATTATTATGAGTACCACATAGGAATAATTGCATTTTTTGTATTTGTATATTCTGTATAGTTAAAATATTATTTGCTGGGGAGACTCCCACCCTAACACAGAAGTTTTTGCGCTTCTCTTGGGTGCGTATTATTTCTTTTCAATTAATTAAATTTGTTTGGTACCAACTTTAAGTTATTTGTAAGTTAATTTTATTTTATTTATAATTGAAGTGCCTTACATGTTACATTTATGTACTATTTGAAGAGAAATAAAGATTATTATTATTATTATTATTATTACACAGACATTTCAAACCCGGTTAATTTGAACAATATTTTACCGGAGACAAAAAATTTAACTAAATAAAATTTACAGTTAATGACACCAAGATAAGGAGTACGGTATATTCAGATAAAAGTAACGCATAAAAGTAACGGAGATATTCATATTTTTCTGTATAAAACCTTGATTTTTATTTTAATTCATGCAAATTAAGGTTATTTTATTGAAAAACTACAATAAGCTACGCCTGCACAACGGCGGCACGGCACAGACAGATGGGGCGGATCGGCAATTTTTTAAGTTTTTAACATTGAAACTCATTACAGTGCGCGAACTAGGGTGATGATACGGCACGCAACGAACACTCCCTGAAGATTCGCATCTACCCCAGTTTTGCAAAAGGTTCGGGAGAAAGAATCTCAGGACATTTCCGAGCTACCTTACCGACCATGACGGCTGGTAGGGGAGACCGGGGCTGAAAGTCACACGGGTTGGTTGTCACAAAGCTTATAACTTCTGCCACCAACTATCTTTTGCACTAGTTTTAAGAGTGCTGTTTCTTCCTTTAGTATAGAGATAATTGTTCTAGAGAATATCTGGGTGAATATCTGTACTTTCCAATGAATTTTGGGTTTTTTTCTGATTTTACTCTTGGCGAGTAAATTTTCTTAAGACACTTAATTATTTTTCACCATTCTTATCTGATGAGTTATGAACAAAAGCTCCAATTTTATAACATTAGGCATATTGTGAGGTATTAAATCTGATTTCTTACCAAAACAAACGATTACCAGTTTTCGGTATACATCGATGTTTGTAAAAAAATGGCTGCACGGGGCAAGTTGTCACATAGAGTAAGGGGTTGGTTGTCACATGTTAATCAAACAGTTAATTTGCAGTTAAGTTTTACGTTTTCAAAACTACTTAAATTTACTGTAATTTATTTTAAGTATCATTTTTTCTATTAAAATATTGTTACTTTTGAATGTTTTGTTTGATTTTACCCATATCAATAATTTGTACATGTTCTTTTTTTAATCCATAAGAAATACTAGGGAAAACCAACCCCATACGTTGTGACAACATGCCCCGCCGTAGGGGCTGGTTGACACACTTGCAATGCTCTTTTTAAACATTTTTTATAAATATCTGTCGTATAGATTTCAATTTGAAAAAAATATATAGTGTAAAGGAAAGTTTATTTCAAATGATAAATATATTTTTGATAAACTAAGCTTACGAATAACTTTGTAAAAATTAACAATCTAAAAAGTGTGACAACCATCCCCGGTCTCCCCTACCCTCCGAGACGGGGGGGCGCATTATTTTCGTTGTTCTAACCAGCTTGCAATAGCAAATTGAGTTGTTAGAGCGATTGATCTCTCTTGATGTAAATTGCGGATGGCCGGAATGCTGGGTGTCTGCTAGTACCACCGTATGTTCAAGTAAGCTCAACCGCTCAAAAACTGCGGGCTGTGCATGCGCCCGTCCGAGCCGTGCCGCCGTAGTGCATAACTCCGTTATTTGTTGTTAGATCTCTGTCAACTTTTTTGTGTCTTGTAAAATTTTGATTCAATTTACCGGTTTTGAGATGTTTGAATTTAAAGTGGCCGTCATTTTGAGATTACACACATCGGAAAAAATAATCGTGACTTTATTTATTTTTCGTGGCCGGAATTGCGGCAGGGAGGGCGCAACTGTATCATGTGCCTAGGGGCGCCGTTTGGCTAAATGCGGCCCTGACTGTGGTAATAATTGTCTGCATAGTAACCAAATGTAACATACATTTCGCAACCCACATAGTATCATGCAACGAACGTAATATACTACGTAATGAATGTGACTATGCTCAGGAAATTCCAGTCTTTGTAGAGAAAAACTAGAGACAAAACGTAACAAATTTCTGAGGTACAGACGGACGGTGGGGGGGGGGGGGAGTTGAAAGCTTAATTACTTCGTGAAACGCCCACAGACAATCGTGCGCATTATAGAAGAATATTAGGAATGCAGGATGGGTTGGTGTCTAAAATAGACGTGCTACTCTAACGCAGCGTGTTCTTTGTTAGCTACATAAACAAAATCTGGCAAACAAAAGAGTACAAGTTTATAGCGGAAATAGTTTATTTAGTTGTGATAAACTGAGAAACTGTAATATCCAAATGAACTACAAAGAAAGTTAATCTCTCATCTGGTATAGGTAGGGGGAAATACAGAAAGAAATAACTCAAATGTTATTGAACTGCACTATTTTTAAATTCCAATTATTTAAAGTAGGCTTAAATATATGTTGCACTTGATATAGTTTTAAAGCTTTTATCTCCTGAAATACTCAAGAGGATGTCGCAAACTATTCGTATAGTCGTTATATAGCCATCTATGAAATCACCAGACATTCATAAAGATAGGTTGTTATTTCAAACACCAAATTTTTTAGTTTTAATGCTCTTGTGTGTGGTTTCAGTTAATTGCTGGATTTTCAACTAACGTAAAAAGGCAACACACCTTTATCCTTTTTAAACCCCACAAAACCCTGTTCCCATGGTTCGATCATCCTGATTTTTCTCATTTAACCTGAAGAATACTACTCGATACCTTCAGACGGAATTTAATCGTGAAGATGTTTCTTTCAAAAGGTAACGTGTTAAAGAACACACACTCATTTGATTTTGCAGGTCTACGAATTGTATTTTTCGATTCTGCACGGCTCAAAAAAGTATCTTGGTAGCCTATATATCTTGTCGTGACTACTACCGTATTAAGAGTCATCTGCACCTTTGGTCCACCAGCCCATTGTTGCGCAGTCGGCAATGTTAAACATACGGCTTTTAATGCAAAACCTGGTATTTTATTCCCCTGTTTCGGACGCCGTTTTTCAACCGGTTTTCTTTAAACTTGGTAAATGTTTAGTTGAATAGTTATCTTATGCCCCTCATACCTCGAAATTTATAAAATTTAAAAAATATTACTAAGGAAAATCGAGTTACTTTGCGACGTCTCAAAGAGTAATATTTGTTAAATTTTCAAAATTTCGAGGTATAAGGGGCATAAAATAACTATTCAACTAAACACTTACCAAGTTTAAAGACAATCGGTTGAAAAACTGCGTCCGAAACAGGGGAATAGAATACCATGTCTCGTATTAAAAGCCGGATGGTTAAAATTGCCGACCAACAATGGGCTAGTGGATCATAGGTGAAGATGACTCTTAACATTGCCGACTGCGCAACAATGGGCTCGTGGCTAGTGGATCATAGGTGAAGATGACTCTTAACATTGCCGACTGCGCAACAATGGGCAAGTGGATGATAGGTGAAGATGACTCTTTTAAAACTTACCGTGTTCTACATCATAACTGTAAACTGTTTACATCATAGGGCAATTCGCTAAAACGTAATCCAACTGACAATCCGAATCCGGTACAGCTCCCACACTCCCCCGGTGACGGTGACGGTTGCTGGTCCGGACGAGCGTTCTACTTTCATCCGCCGGATCGTAAACGAGAATAATTGCCAGTCAGTGACTTTCATCAAACCCGTTCTCTCCGCGTTATCCGATGCATCCGCTTGACGGCGCTACATGTCACCCATCCGGCGGAGGATGTGTAGCGGGCGACACCGTTGTCGAGTTTCTACGAACGCGGTGGAAAGCTGCTGGGGATAAACGATCTGGGGAAATGAGCAAATGATAGTGACCAAGTGTATTTAGTGTTTACTATGGTTTGATGTTGTAGTTGGCAATTGAAATTTATATTATTTATATTTTAAAGAGACGGTATAACAATTCAGCAAGGATATTTGTAGGCTACTCGAGCGCAATCGGTACGGCCCTTGGTCATTGTGGACGTTGAGGATTCGCATTGAAAAGTAAATGTGGTGTGTAATATGTAAGGATCAAGCTCATGAGCTTTTGATAATTTTGGTTAAATATTGCACCCGATCAACTTAAAGAACTTTTCAACTTAGGGACTAGTATTCAACTTAGGAAATGCGACCCGTTCTTCGATGAAGGTCAGTGGCCGCCATATTTGAAGAAGGAAGATCAGCAATGTTGCCAATCGTCGCCATGTTAAATTTTCACATCACCAGCTCGAGTTAAAATTTACATTCAACGGACTAAAAGACCGTTTAGTTGGTATTCTCCAATACTCTCGTCAAATATGTGGCAATCCTGGGCCGTTTTCAAACACCCACAGCATGTTTCCTGTTTTATATAAATAACGTTCATTTTGAGAAGGCTTGGGTGGTAGGTCAAATAAACGTATTTTGTATTTAAATGCTAAATAATTTTCCTAATTTAAGTGTTTAATTAATCAAAAAATCGTTAAAATATTGTATTTCATGGCTATAATAGATTTGAGGCACATCTCATGTTTTTAACTGTTCTGAAGTAGTTCACAATTTCAAAAACAATTGTTTGGCAACAAATCAAGACACACGCTTGCAAAACTTTGATATAATTCACAAACAATTTTTTCTGTATCCCAATTGACGCATGTCGATGGGAAAATTTGTTAGCTTGACGGGGCCGAAGGGTATCTCCGTCTGAGGGCCGCCGACAACCAGACAGTCAGACGGACAGTCACGTGATCACGCGATACAGTCAGCTGACTGGGGACGTGACGGCCACACGTGCGACATGACAAGGTTGTGACGAGCTTGTCGAGTAGCAGGGTCCGTAAAAGGCGCCGGCAGCCGCATAGAGTAATGAAACGTTCTATGAATGTTTATATTGTCTTGAATGCTACACGTATCTGTTACAAGGGGAGAGTCGGTTATTTGTAGAAGATAAACAGAATAGAAGGTTTTTGGTTTGTGAAGATGTTCCAACTACATAGAGTTTTTAATTGAAATTGAACACAGTTACTACAAATAAGTTAATTTTAGATAATTTTTTTGAAAAACATTGTGACTTTTCCCCCAGACCATGTTATTTTTAAAGGCTCCAAGCCTTTGAGGAGTCTTTTCCTTACTAAAGATAAATTTTTAGTCGTATTGTTTTTCTCCGAACCACATTCTTTAGTAAAAAACGAAAATAGTCGGCATTTCAAGCATGCAAATAGGCCACATTGATGTCCCAATGAATCATTTGCAAATAATCAAATGAAATCATTAAGGATACATAGCTGCACCTAACATAACTGTGGTTATTAGAACCCCATAACTCACAACCAGTTACACAACGCCCATTCCCATTCAATTAACTACACAATTAAACACAAGGCAACACGGAGTAAATGCAGTAATAAAGGCAACACTGCTCACAACAGCACTGTGATTACCCAGCGAGCTACAGCAAGGGTGCGAACACAGGGGAGCTGAGGGATAAAGGGAGGTGAAGGAAGGGGGAGGGGGAGGGAGGCGGTGTAGCGTGACGTTAGCGTAACGTTAGCGTGACGGGGGAAAGTGGCGTTGGGCCGTGGACCGACTACCGCTTCTCTCCGACAACTTCCTGGGGGCCACAGGCGTGGATCTAGTTAGGGAACACAGAGGATGTATAGCAACACAAGCCGATCGGTAGACCGTATGACATAGCGGTTTCACTTTTTAGCACTATCCATGAACAAGACTGGAAAAAACAAATTTAGAGGGGATTAAAAGTGAAAATTCCAGCCATATATGTTGTTTCACTGAGTGTGATAGGAAACAAGGATTTTATAAAAAGTGCTAACAAGTCATTCTTATAAAAAATTTTAATGCAGGGATACCTATACACTGATGGAAAGTAGCCATAATGGAATTTATTCAACACCAAAACTCTTTCTGATCGAGGGCTTTGCCAAAGCCAACAATAATATGTGACCGTTCACCTAATACAGTACAATTTTTTCGCCTCCTATCGAAATCAGCATAAATGATAGTTCTACAGTTGGTCTTTCAATAAGTTAGTAGACTGAAATGGTTATGTGGGACATTCTTAAGAGAGAAACGTGCTGCTTTTGCAGACTAACCCTAATCGGTTGATAAATAAGAATACCGGATAATTAACCCGGAAAGAATAACTCTTCCCTGCTCGCCTTTATGGTATATTGCTAGACACACAATCTGAAGACTAAAAGACGTTTATTCTGATTGTTTCATCTCTTCAGTTTGACAATGGAAGGCTGTTTGATAAATTTTTAGTTTGTGACTTAACAATCAAATTTCTAGATATTGTCCTAGATACTTCTTATTTAAATTTGTCTACTTAACAAGTCCTATGTCAGAAAGTGGTACTTCAAGATGCTTCTGGATCTCTTCTACACTCACCGGTGGCGAAGAGTTCCATGTTCCTCTCCAGCGCCTCCTGTAGGTCCTGTGGCTGCTGGAAACCGTAGGCGGGCAGCCAGTGGTGCGCCTCTGGCTCCAGCGACATCCTCCTGGAACATCAACCAGAGAGGGAGGATCATGAGAGGCACTTCACGTGAAGAAAGGAGGCGAGGGATCAAAGAGAAGAAGTAAGAAGAAAATCATTTATTTGATGACTCTAGAAGGGATAAACAGATTTAATCCAAGCAAACTAGCAAAATCTAAACCGAATCATATATTTTTTTATTGGCAACCATATGAATGTTTAGTCGCTTCACACCTAGCATGTTCTAAACTGTGGATATAACTTTATATTTACATTCGTAATAGAGAGGGGCAAAATTGCCAGGATATTTGTTTATGACATTCTGGAATCACATAACAAAATTACGAAATAAAAATTCATAAGTTGAGAGAGGTTTACTGTTATATTGTGTATATAAACATAGTGACTACCATTGACTGTCGATCTTACTTTATACAACATACTTAAACATGCTTTCATTTATCCATTAATATATTATTAATAACAGTAATATAACTAAAAGTATATTTTTAACAATGTCAATGTTAAAGTTTCTTGAGATAAAATTGTTAACTATCTAATCATCGTTCACTTCAACCTAACCTTTCTAAACAGCTCGGATTTCGGTTCTCATTCCCACGTACAATCATCAATATGAATCCTAACAATGTTCTTGTGAGCGAAATCAGCAGTTGTTCCCTCGGCAAGTACAATCAATACACACCTGGAGGGCTTCCATGCATTGGTTTCAGGTGGGAGTCTTCGCGATATTGTAGCCATGCAATCCCTTCGGAAATATATTAACTTTCAATACATGTACAAGTCTTGGAAGAAACTCTATTTCTCTCCAAAATTATAACTACCTACTGTAAAACACAATATTGGAAAATGTCCCTCTTCAAATTTCTTGCGATTCTAAAATCGCTCAAAGGAGAATCTGGAAAACGGGTTGCTTTCCAAAAGAACCACTAAGAATTACGGATAATATAAAAAAAATCCTACACAAAGTTTGAGATTTAAAATATTATCTGCTTTTTCTATTCAACGTTTTAACGTTTACCTATATTTTATTACGATCCTAAACCATAATTGCGTCTTTTGGGACAGAACATGCAACGACATTGAGACCTGGAAGGCCACCACCGGCCGTGGTGGAAGACGACCACGTTCATGATTCAGTTTTCCATTTTCAGCATGTTAGCAGAGAACAATTAATGCAGACATTATCAAAGTTGTGCTACTGTCTTAGAGGAGGGTCTGCAACAGGAATTGATAATATTCCGGCCAAATTTTTTAAAGAGTCCATTAACTTGTTGATCGAACCTCTTCATAATATAATAAATCGGAGTTTAAGAACGGGTGAATTTCCAAGCGCATTAAAAATTACAAAAAGTAATTCCTTTATTTAAATATGAAGAAAATCAATTATAGACCAATATCTATTTTGATAGTATTTTCTAAATTAATTGAAAAATGCGTAAAAATTCAACTATTAAATTACTTGAATCAAGAAAAGCTTATTAGTAACTTTTAGCAAAGTTTTAGAAGCAAAAAAAGGTACCGTACTTCAGACTAATTGTTTTATTTCACTAAATTGATCTTTGAGTCTTTTGGAAATAAAAACAAGATTTTAATAACATTTTTAGATCGGTTGACGTTGACAGAAATAACTTAATTGATAAATTAGCGTTCACTGGCGTTTAAAACCAAGGTCTTGCATTTTTTCGTAACTATTTTGACTCCCGTAAACAAGTATTAAGTATAAATGGTGTCGAAAGCGATTTTATTGATGAAGATTATGGGATTGTGCAAGGAAGCACAATCCCCCACCCCCCCCAATTGGGCCCATTTTGTTTCTGATACCTATATATTAATAATGTATCACAAATTCAAGTAAAAAGTAAATTTATGATGTTCGCTGATGACACTGCTGTTGTGACTACTGGCCACACGTGGAATGAGGTGTAGAAGCTAGCATATGTGGATCTACTCAATACTTAATCCTGGTTTGATTACAATACTCTAACTGTAAATGTCCAATAAACTAAATGTCTGCCTATCCATTTTAGAAATGATTTTAGTCCAGGGGAGAGAACCCTGAAAATGCATTGCTGTGGAGATGCATTGTCGAGTGACTGCACCTGTGAGACCGTTGAGCATGTGGAATAGTACAAATACTTAGGTGTAGCCCTTGATCGTAAATTAAATTGGGCTCCACATGTTCAATACCTGAAAAACAGATTACGTAGTTTTTTCTTGGTATTCACTCAGCTTCGTGTAATTCTCTCACGGCAACAGCTAAGAACTGTATACGTTGCCTACGTGCAGTCAGTGTTACTGTATGGAATCATGGCGTGGGGCAGCGCACCGCCGACAATACTTGGGACCCTGGCGATAACTCAAAGATCTATTATAAAAACCATTCTAAATAAATGATGCTCCACATATTCAACCCTTCAATGTTTAATGATTTTCAGTTCTCAACATAAAGCAACTTTTTATTAAAACTTTACTCATTTACATTAAAAATCATAAAAACTCTATTTAAAACCATACAACTCGTAGCAACATTAATATGGGATTTGTGTTCACTAGGCTTACTCATACAAATCTAAAATATATACCATTTTATCTTTGCCATATTATTTATAGAAATATTCCAACATATATTAAACTGGCCGAGAGTGATAGTGTGATAGTGAAACGTTTGCAATTAATTTATTTTACAGACTTTCTAATCAGCTGATTGTAATACACACAGTGTGTTTTGTGTAAAAACAGCAAAGGAGCAAACGCTTAAGAAGGATTTGGTTTACTATGGTCAGTACCTAAAAACGTATATAATTATAATTTATTATTCTTTTAATAGAAAGAAAAAATAATACAGTTTAATACTACTTATAAACTACTCAATTTCGTGGTTGATGGATTAAAAAATAAATAAGTTTTGATTGTTAAATTGTTTACAGTTATTTAATTATGTAAAGCAACCGATTAATTTAAAGGAAATATAAGTTTTAAAAAGAACATTAAATTTTATACATGTCTAACACAATCTGCCTAGCGCTCAACTCACCACGAATGGAGCTGTATCCGTTCATCTGACAACGACTCGTACAAAATAAATATAGCCCTAACTTAAATAAATTATAAAAAAATAAATATAGTAACTACCTTTTATAGCTTGGGAAATTATGGAAAACTTCTGCCTGTGTTAAAACCGTCACTGATATTTACCATTTTATCCCTTTCCTAAATATTTTAAAAATATTCTGCTTTTCGCAACCTAGCAAAGATTGTAATAAGCCTTTGTCTTAGAACAAAGACAAGTCTCAAGTGTGTTTGGGGACCATCATCTCAAAGAGCCAAGCTGCATTTTGATGTGCTGTAAGTTTAAATAAACCATGCATGCATCAATAATTAAGTCATTTAATTTTTCAGATAAAATAATTTCTAGATATAGGCCTAACATTCTTTTGAAAAACATAGTTACAATCACAAATAAACGTAACGACTCCTTTAAATAATATTATTTTTAGATTTCGTTTATTTCTGATTGTAAGTTTTAAGCCTACCCTGATTGAATCATTTTATGTTGTACAGTATCTTACTTTTGGAGTTTATACATTGCCGGGTGATTGGATATTAAAAATATGGCAATTAAAATTTATCAGAAATTATTCTGTTTTGAAATGTAACTACCCTACCCATCTATTAATCCTATATTTGTGGAATATTTAACTGTAAGAAAACCTATGCACTTAATTTATAAAATTATGTATATAATTGATAAATTATTAATTTACTTAAAATTTTAACCTATGCCAATATTGAACCTCTGATCACAACTGAATCACAAAGATCAATCATCTACTAAAAAGTATTTGGTGTAAGATTATTTTTAATGTCCACATTGTAAATCAGCTATTAATTCTTGCTTGACGTTAGCAACAAAAGACGTGATACCAGAATCAAGAAACGGTAAACTATGTCAGTTTGTTTGGGAATCTTATCAGCTGCAGATAAGTTATTTCACCACTACTCCGATAACTGTAAATGTGTTGAGTCAGGATTTCTTTCCGGCTTCGTTTGAGAACAAAGAGTCTATGGTCAAGTTTCATTTCATGTAGGCCTACTGTGCAACTTTTTCGTACAGTAACATTTTTTCATGACAATTTTATTAACAACTTATCATCATTAAATACTTTTACTAGGGCTATACTAGGAAAGCTAACTAGTAGATATGAAACACCGTTTCTGGGACACCTCGCCCTTCCGATTTTCGGCCCTCCGTCAACTTCATTTTTGACAGGTTTTGGGCCAATTTTTATCTGATTTTGGGCTAATCCAAACCATTTTCCAGCATTTTTCCAACATTTTTCCGGTTTTCGAAATGGTGAAATTCCAAGTAAGTGTGAGGAAGGGTGAGGAAGGGCGAGGAAGGGCGAGGAAGGGCGAGGAAGGGCGAGACGCACTCTTCACCGAACCCTCGTAAACCTCATATTTGACTGGTTCTGGGCCAGTTTGTATTTGATTTCGGGTTAATTT
Source organism: Neoaliturus tenellus (assembly GCA_030545055.2). NCBI lineage: Eukaryota > Metazoa > Arthropoda > Insecta > Hemiptera > Cicadellidae > Neoaliturus > Neoaliturus tenellus. The sequence continues at coordinate 239,544,886 of CM061532.1, read as the reverse complement.
CAGCCATTTTCAGGTTTTTCAAATGGTGTATTTAATCCACAAAAATTAATCCAGAAAATTTAATCCAAGGAAGGGCGAGACGCACTCTTCACCGAACCCTCGTAAACCTCATATTTGACTGGTTCTGGGCCAGTTTGTATTTGATTTCGGGTTAATTTCAGCCATTTTCAGGTTTTTCAAAATGGTGTATTTTAATAGGTCACGTGACAAGTAAGAGCGCTTGGTAATCACCGTTACTTCAAGTCTGAGGCTGAAAAAAAAAATCACGAGACATTTTGATTTCCGACATCATTTTTTATAATTTAATCAGTTTACACCGGTGCTTCCGAATCCGCCGTCTTTCCGTTCAGTCTGTTCAACTTTTTCCAATCTGATACACGGCGGCTTTTTGTACTTTTCATATAGGTACGAAAATAACATCACTATACTTTAAGCTACCCAGTTTCAGATACCTGGATTAAATTCGAAATTACCTTATTCTTAAGCCCTAAGGCATAGCAGCTAAGGCTTTAACCTGTGAATAGGGCCAATTATCCATCAGCCTAGGTCTAATGTGTTGGACCTAAGATCTAAACCTATGGCCTTACACCTGAGTCCAAAGCCCTAAAACCTAGCAGCTAAGGATTTGACCTGTGAATAGGGCCTATTAGAAAACAGCCTAGACCTGACGTGTTTTCACTAAGATGTAAACCTACGGCCTTGTACCTGAGCCCAAAGCCCTGAAAACTAGCAGCTAAGGATTTGACCTGTGAATAGGGCCTTTTAGCCAACAGAATAAACATGATGTGTTGGCATTAAGATGTAAACCTGAGGCCTTGCACCTGAGTCCAAAGTCCTAAAACCTAGCAGCTAAGGATTTGACCTGTGAATAGGGACTATTAGCCAACAGCCTAGACCTAATGTGTTGGACATAAGATCCAAACCTAAGGCCTTACACCCAAGTCCAAAGCCCTAAATCCTATCAGCTATAAGGCTTTGACCTATGAATAGGCCCTATTTGCCATTGGCTTAGAAATAATGTGATGGGATAAGATGCAAATCTAAAGTCTTGCACCTGAGTCCAAAGCCCCAAAACCTAGCACCTAAGGATTTGACCTGTGAATAGGACCTATTAGCCAACAGCTTAGTTCTAAATGTGTTGGGCCAAAGACCTAAACCTAAGGCCTAGTCTTGAAACCAAACACCTTATACAAGACTAAATCCGTAGACCTAAGTTCTAATTCCTTTGACCCGAGGCCTTAGACTTGAGGACTCAAACCTAGCAGCAAAGGCTTTGACCCACGAATAGGGTCTATTAGCTTAGTTCTAATGTGTTGGGCCTAAGACCCAAACCTAAGGCCTGGTCTTGGAAACCAAACACCTTATACCAGACTAAATCCTTAGACCTAAGATCTAATTCCTTAGACCCGAGGCCTTAGACTTAAGAACTCAAACCTAGCAGCAATGGCCTTGACCTGTGAATAGGGCCTATTAGCCTTTAGCTTAGTTCTAATGTGTTTTTGGGCCTAAGACCTAAACCTAAGGCCTGGTCTTGAGACCAAACACCTTATACCAGACTAAATCCTTAGACCTAAGATCTAACTACTTAGACCTAAGATCTAACTCCTTAGACCCGAGGCCTAAGTCTTGAGGACTCAAACCCAGCAGCTAAGCCTATGACCTGTGAATAGGGCCTATTAACCACCAGCTTCAATCTGATGTGTTGAACCTAAGTTCTAAACCTATAAGATCTTACACCTGGGTCCAAAACCCTAAAACTTAGCAGCTAAGGCTTTGACCTGTGAATAGGGCCTATTATCCATCAGCTTAGGCCTAATGTGTTGGACCTAAGATCTAAACCTAAGGCCTTACACATGGTTCCTAAGACAAAATGCCTTGGACCAAATTAAATCCTAACACCAACGATCTAATTCCGTAGACCCAAGGCCTTAGACTTAGGTTCTAAAACCTAGCAGCTAAGGATTTCACCTGTGAATAAGTTCAATTAGCCAACATCCTAAACCTAATGTGTTGGACCTATGATCTAAACCTAAGGCCTTACACCCATGCCCAAAGCCCTAAAACCTAGCAGCTAAGGATTTGGCCTGTGAATAGGGCCTATTAGCCAACATCCTAAACCTAATGTGTTGGACCTATGATCTAAACCTAAGGCCTTACACCCATGCCCAAAGCCCTAAAACCTAGCAGCTAAGGATTTAACCTGTGAATAGGGCCTATTAGCCAACAGCCTAGACCTAATGTGTTGGGACTAAGATGTTAACCTAAGGCCTTGCAACTGAGTCCAAGGGCCTACACCGTATCAGCTAAGGTTTTGACCTGTAAATAGGTCCTATTAGCCAACAGCATAGACCTAATGTGTTGGGACTAAGATGTAAACCTAAGTCCTTGCACCTGAGTCCAAAGCCCTAAAACCAATCAGCTAATTATTTGATCTGTGAATAGGGCCTATTGGCCAACAGCCTAAACCTAATGTGTTGGGACTAAGATGTAAATCTAAGGTCTTGCAACTGAGTCCAAAGCCCTAAAACCTAGCAGCTAAGGATTCAACCTGTGAATAGGGCCTACAAGCCAACAGCCTAGACCCAATGTGTTGGACCTATGATCTAAACCTAAGGCCTTACACCCGAGTCTAAAGCCCTACAACCCATCAGCTATGGATTTGACCTGTGAATAAGGCCTATTGGACAACAGCCTAGACCTAATGTGTTGGGACTAAGATGTAAGCCTAAGACCTTGCACCTGAGTCCAAAGCCCTAAAACCTAGCAGCTAAGGCTTTGACCTATGAATAGGGCCTGTTAGTTAAAAGCCTAGGCCTAATGTGTAAGATCTAAATGTAAGGCTTTACACCTGGTTCCTAGGACCAAATACCTTAGACTAGACTAAATTTTTAGCCCAAAGAACTAATGCCTTAGACCCAAGGCTTATACTTAGGCCCGAAACCTATCAGCTAAGGTTTTGACCTGTGAATAGGACCTATTAGCCATTAGCTTAGGCCTTATGTGTTGGACCTAAGATCTAAGCCTAAGGCCTTACACCTGGTTCCTAAGACCAAACACCTTAGAATAGACTAATTCCTTAAACCTAAGATCTAATTCCAAAGACCCAAGGCCTTAGACTTATGACCTGAAAACCTACAAGGGGGCCGCGATTCACAGCCCCTCATGTATTGAGCAAACATTAGGCAACGAGGTCTTATTTATTTGATTTTAAAATCATGATCAGCTATGGTTGTCAGATTTAGATTGGGGTGTTTTAAGACCAACCTCCATCTATCATACCCAAAACCTAAGACCCTACAACATGGACCAGACCCAATAAATAAAGCTAGACACCATAGTCTTGGCTTTTAAGATCTTGGACCCAAGACCTAAGGCCCTACACTAGGGTCTAGAACCAACACCACAGATCCTTGGTTTAGGATATTAGGTTCTTATTCCCAAGACCTAAGACCCTACACCAGAGTCTAGGACCAATGCAAGGTCTAAGGTCTGTGGTCTAGACTTTTAGGTTCTTATACCCAAGGACTAAGGCCCTACACCAGGGTCTAGAACCAAGAACAAAAGTCCGTGGTCTAGGCTTTTAAGTTCTTATACCCAAGACCTTACACCAGGGTCTAGAACCAAGATCTAAGACCCTACACCAGAGTCTTGGACCAAGGTCTAAGGTCCGTGGTCTAGACTTTTAGGATCCTATACCCAAGGGCTAAAGGCCAAAAGGCCATTACCAGGGTCTAGAACTAAGACCAAAGGTCCGTGGTCTAGGATTTTAGGTTCTTATTCCCAAGACCTAAGACCCTACACCAGAGCCTAGGACCAAGGTCTAAGTTCCGTGGTCTAGACTTTTAGGTTCTTATACCCAAGGACTAAGGCCCTACACCAAGGTCTAGAACCAAGAGCAAAGGTCCGTGGTCTAGGATTTTAGGTTCTTATTCCCAAGACCTAAGACCCTACACCAGGGTCTAGAACCAACATCTAAGGTCCGTGGTCTAGGCTCTTAGGTTTCTTATACCCAAGTCCTAAGGCCCTACACCAGGGTCTAGAACCAAGATCTAAGGCCCGTGGTCCAGGCTTTTAGGTTCTTATACCCAAGTCATAAGGCCCTACACCAGGGTCTAAAACCAAGATCTAAGGTCCGTGGTCCAGGCTTTTAGGTTCTTATACCCAAGTCATAAGGCCCTACACCAGGGTCTAAAACCAAGATCTAAGGTCTGTGGTCCAGGCTTTTAGGTTCTTATACCCAAGTCCTAAGGCCCTACACCAGGGTCTAGAACCAAGATCTAAGGTTCGTGGTCTAGGCTTTTAGGTTCTTATACCCAAGTCCTAAGGCCCTACACCAGGGTCTAGAACCAAGATCTAAGTTCCGTGGTCTAGGTTTAGGGTTTTAAGCTCTGAGACCCAAGACTTAGGGCCATACACCACGGTCTAGGCTTTTAAGCTCTTAGACCCAAGACCTAAGGCCATACACCATGGTCTAGGCTTTTAGGTTCTTAGACCCAAGACCTAAGGCCATACACCCTGGTCTAGGCTTTTAGGCTCTTATACCCAAGACCAGAGGCCCTACACCCTGGTCTAGGCTTTTAGGTTCTTATACCCAAGACCTAAGGCCCTACACCCTGGTCTAGGCTTTTAAGTACTTAGACCCAAGACCTAAGGCCATAAAGTAAAGACCTGAAAACTTACAAGGGAGTCGCGATTCACGACCCCTGAACAGACACTGTGGACCCAAGACCTAAGACCTAAGGCCTTACACCGTGGTCTAGGCTTTTAAGCTCTTAAACCCAAGACCTAAGGCCATAAACCCTGGTCTATGCTTTTAAGCTCTTAGACTCAAGACCCAAGGGCATACACACTGGTCTAGGCTTTAAGTACTTAGGCCAAGACCTAAAGTCATAAACCGTGGGCTAGGCTTTTAAGTACATATACCCAAGACCTAAGGCCATACACCATAGTCTAGGCTTTTAGGTTCTTAGACCCAAGACATAAGGCCCTACACCGGTGGGCTAGGCTTTAAAGCTCTTAGACTTAAGACCTAAAACCATAGAGTTAAGACTTGAAAACTTACAAGTTAGTCGCAATTTAAGACCCCCCGAACGGACACCGTGTCCTAGACCCAATACCTAAGGCCCTACACCTAGACCCAAGAGCTAAGGTCCTTCACCATGATCTAGACCCTAAGACCAAAGGCCTTAAACTATGGTCTAGTAATCGGCATAAACCGTTTGCAGTTGTGGTTGTTTCATCTATGGCTAGAGGTAAGTCGGCCTCTAAGTTCTTAGACCCTAAGACCAAAGGTCTTATACGGTCTAGTACTCGGCATAAGCCATGTGCAGTTGTGGTTGTTTCATCTATAGCTAGAGGAAAGTCGGCCTCTAAGTTCTTAGACCAAAGGCCTTATACCACGGTCTAGTACTCGGCATAAGCCATGTGCAGTTGTGGTTGTTTCATCTATAGCTAGAGGAAAGTCGGCCTCTAGGTTCTTAGACCCTAAGACCAAAGGCCTTACATCATGGTCTAGTACTCGGCATAAGCCATGTGCAGTTGTAGTTGTTTCATCTATAGCTAGAGGAAAGTCGGCCTCTAAGTTCTTAGACCAAAGGCCTTATACCACGGTCTAGTACTCGGCATAAGCCATGTGCAGTTGTGGTTGTTTCATCTATAGCTAGAGGAAAGTCGGCCTCTAGGTTCTTAGACCCTAAGACCAAAGGCCTTACATCATGGTCTAGTATTCTTCTTAAGCAGTGTGCAGTGGTTAAATTGTCTATACTTAGAAGAAAGTCGGCCTTTAAGTTCTTAGACCCTAGACCTAAGACCCTACACCCATGGACTACAACCTGGACCTAAGGCCACATCCCGAGGTTTTGTACTCGTTTAAAACCGTGTGCAGTTGTGGTTGTTTCATCTATAGCTGGGCGAAGATTGGCCTTTAATAACTGTGTGCAGTTATTACTGTTTCGTCTCGAAAAAGAGAATGTTTATGCTTTTACACCATAACTTAGAACGAAAACCCATGGTCTTATTCCTAAAACCTAGGACCTTAGACCGATACCCTAGGACATAAGGGCTTAGACTTATTGCTTTAAATTAAGGCCTAAGGCCTCATAATTTAGACCAACCCCAATCCGAAGCATTTAAGGCATTATACCATGGACCTGTAAGTATATGACCTTAAACTTTTGACCTAAGACCAAAGACTTTAACATAAGTCTTAAGCCCTAAGACCCTACCCCATGGGCTAGTACTGGTCCTACACCATGTGGGACCGTGTAAAATGGCGTGCATAAAGCCAATCACATGGATTATTTGAAAGCCCAGGGCACATGAACACCTGTGTTTGCTGTTGGGCGTTTTTATGATTTGCGCTTTTGGGCGTTCTGCAAACTCGACGCGGAAATTACGATCGCAGACGTAAATTATTAAAAAACATCGTGTACACATCCATTTTGAAAAACGATCGTACACGTCGATTATTTTAAACAGCGTCTGTTCATCGATTATAAAAAACGTTCGCAGACGTTAATTTAAAAAAATGTCGTCTACACATCGATTTTCAAAAACGATGTCTACACGTTAATTTTTAAAAAACATCGTCTACGGATCGATTTTCATAAACGATGTGTACACGTTAATTTTTAAAAACATCGTTTACACATCGATTTTAATAAACGTCGCGACGATTTAAATAAAGAGCTTTAAAGCCTAGCCCACCGGTGTAGGGCCTTATGTCTTGGGTCTAAGAACCTAAAAGCCTAGACTATGGTGTATGGCCTTAGGTCTTGGGTATATGTACTTAAAAGCCTAGCCCACGGTTTATGACTTTAGGTCTTGGCCTAAGTACTTAAAGCCTAGACCAGTGTGTATGCCCTTGGGTCTTGAGTCTAAGAGCTTAAAAGCATAGACCAGGGTTTATGGCCTTAGGTCTTGGGTTTAAGAGCTTAAAAGCCTAGACCACGGTGTAAGGCCTTAGGTCTTAGGTCTTGGGTCCACAGTGTCTGTTCAGGGGTCGTGAATCGCGACTCCCTTGTAAGTTTTCAGGTCTTTACTTTATGGCCTTAGGTCTTGGGTCTAAGTACTTAAAAGCCTAGACCAGGGTGTAGGGCCTTAGGTCTTGGGTATAAGAACCTAAAAGCCTAGACCAGGGTGTAGGGCCTCTGGTCTTGGGTATAAGAGCCTAAAAGCCTAGACCAGGGTGTATGGCCTTAGGTCTTGGGTCTAAGAACCTAAAAGCCTAGACCATGGTGTATGGCCTTAGGTCTTGGGTCTAAGAGCTTAAAAGCCTAGACCGTGGTGTATGGCCCTAAGTCTTGGGTCTCAGAGCTTAAAACCCTAAACCTAGACCACGGAACTTAGATCTTGGTTCTAGACCCTGGTGTAGGGCCTTAGGACTTGGGTATAAGAACCTAAAAGCCTAGACCACGAACCTTAGATCTTGGTTCTAGACCCTGGTGTAGGGCCTTAGGACTTGGGTATAAGAACCTAAAAGCCTGGACCACAGACCTTAGATCTTGGTTTTAGACCCTGGTGTAGGGCCTTATGACTTGGGTATAAGAACCTAAAAGCCTGGACCACGGACCTTAGATCTTGGTTTTAGACCCTGGTGTAGGGCCTTATGACTTGGGTATAAGAACCTAAAAGCCTGGACCACGGGCTTTAGATCTTGGTTCTAGACCCTGGTGTAGGGCCTTAGGACTTGGGTATAAGAAACCTAAGAGCCTAGACCACGGACCTTAGATGTTGGTTCTAGACCCTGGTGTAGGGTCTTAGGTCTTGGGAATAAGAACCTAAAATCCTAGACCACGGACCTTTGCTCTTGGTTCTAGACCTTGGTGTAGGGCCTTAGTCCTTGGGTATAAGAACCTAAAAGTCTAGACCACGGAACTTAGACCTTGGTCCTAGGCTCTGGTGTAGGGTCTTAGGTCTTGGGAATAAGAACCTAAAATCCTAGACCACGGACCTTTGGTCTTAGTTCTAGACCCTGGTAATGGCCTTTTGGCCTTTAGCCCTTGGGTATAGGATCCTAAAAGTCTAGACCACGGACCTTAGACCTTGGTCCAAGACTCTGGTGTAGGGTCTTAGATCTTGGTTCTAGACCCTGGTGTAAGGTCTTGGGTATAAGAACTTAAAAGTCTAGACCACAGACCTTAGACCTTGCATTGGTCCTAGACTCTGGTGTAGGGTCTTAGGTCTTGGGAATAAGAACCTAATATCCTAAACCAAGGATCTGTGGTGTTGGTTCTAGACCCTAGTGTAGGGCCTTAGGTCTTGGGTCCAAGAACTTAAAAGCCAAGACTATGGTGTCTAGCTTTATTTATTGGGTCTGGTCCATGCGGTAGGGTCTTAGGTTTTGGGTATGATAGATGGAGGTTGGTCTTAAAACACCCCAATCTAAATCTGACAACCATAGCTGATCATGATTTTAAAATCAAATAAATAAGACCTCGTTGCCTAATGTTTGCTCAATACATGAGGGGCTGTGAATCGCGGCCCCCTTGTAGGTTTTCAGGTCATAAGTCTAAGGCCTTGGGTCTTTGGAATTAGATCTTAGGTTTAAGGAATTAGTCTATTCTAAGGTGTTTGGTCTTAGGAACCAGGTGTAAGGCCTTAGGCTTAGATCTTAGGTCCAACACATAAGGCCTAAGCTAATGGCTAATAGGTCCTATTCACAGGTCAAAACCTTAGCTGATAGGTTTCGGGCCTAAGTATAAGCCTTGGGTCTAAGGCATTAGTTCTTTGGGCTAAAAATTTAGTCTAGTCTAAGGTATTTGGTCCTAGGAACCAGGTGTAAAGCCTTACATTTAGATCTTACACATTAGGCCTAGGCTTTTAACTAACAGGCCCTATTCATAGGTCAAAGCCTTAGCTGCTAGGTTTTAGGGCTTTGGACTCAGGTGCAAGGTCTTAGGCTTACATCTTAGTCCCAACACATTAGGTCTAGGCTGTTGTCCAATAGGCCTTATTCACAGGTCAAATCCATAGCTGATGGGTTGTAGGGCCTTAGACTCGGGTGTAAGGCCTTAGGTTTAGATCATAGGTCCAACACATTGGGTCTAGGCTGTTGGCTTGTAGGCCCTATTCACAGGTTGAATCCTTAGCTGCTAGGTTTTAGGGCTTTGGACTCAGTTGCAAGACCTTAGATTTACATCTTAGTCCCAACACATTAGGTTTAGGCTGTTGGCCAATAGGCCCTATTCACAGATCAAATAATTAGCTGATTGGTTTTAGGGCTTTGGACTCAGGTGCAAGGACTTAGGTTTACATCTTAGTCCCAACACATTAGGTCTATGCTGTTGGCTAATAGGACCTATTTACAGGTCAAAACCTTAGCTGATACGGTGTAGGCCCTTGGACTCAGTTGCAAGGCCTTAGGTTAACATCTTAGTCCCAACACATTAGGTCTAGGCTGTTGGCTAATAGGCCCTATTCACAGGTTAAATCCTTAGCTGCTAGGTTTTAGGGCTTTGGGCATGGGTGTAAGGCCTTAGGTTTAGATCATAGGTCCAACACATTAGGTTTAGGATGTTGGCTAATAGGCCCTATTCACAGGCCAAATCCTTAGCTGCTAGGTTTTAGGGCTTTGGGCATGGGTGTAAGGCCTTAGGTTTAGATCATAGGTCCAACACATTAGGTTTAGGATGTTGGCTAATTGAACTTATTCACAGGTGAAATCCTTAGCTGCTAGGTTTTAGAACCTAAGTCTAAGGCCTTGGGTCTATGGAATTAGATCGTTGGTGTTAGGATTTAATTTGGTCCAAGGCATTTTGTCTTAGGAACCATGTGTAAGGCCTTAGGTTTAGATCTTAGGTCCAACACATTAGGCCTAAGCTGATGGATAATAGGCCCTATTCACAGGTCAAAGCCTTAGCTGCTAAGTTTTAGGGTTTTGGACCCAGGTGTAAGATCTTATAGGTTTAGAACTTAGGTTCAACACATCAGATTGAAGCTGGTGGTTAATAGGCCCTATTCACAGGTCATAGGCTTAGCTGCTGGGTTTGAGTCCTCAAGACTTAGGCCTCGGGTCTAAGGAGTTAGATCTTAGGTCTAAGTAGTTAGATCTTAGGTCTAAGGATTTAGTCTGGTATAAGGTGTTTGGTCTCAAGACCAGGCCTTAGGTTTAGGTCTTAGGCCCAAAAACACATTAGAACTAAGCTAAAGGCTAATAGGCCCTATTCACAGGTCAAGGCCATTGCTGCTAGGTTTGAGTTCTTAAGTCTAAGGCCTCGGGTCTAAGGAATTAGATCTTAGGTCTAAGGATTTAGTCTGGTATAAGGTGTTTGGTTTCCAAGACCAGGCCTTAGGTTTGGGTCTTAGGCCCAACACATTAGAACTAAGCTAATAGACCCTATTCGTGGGTCAAAGCCTTTGCTGCTAGGTTTGAGTCCTCAAGTCTAAGGCCTCGGGTCAAAGGAATTAGAACTTAGGTCTACGGATTTAGTCTTGTATAAGGTGTTTGGTTTCAAGACTAGGCCTTAGGTTTAGGTCTTTGGCCCAACACATTTAGAACTAAGCTGTTGGCTAATAGGTCCTATTCACAGGTCAAATCCTTAGGTGCTAGGTTTTGGGGCTTTGGACTCAGGTGCAAGACTTTAGATTTGCATCTTATCCCATCACATTATTTCTAAGCCAATGGCAAATAGGGCCTATTCATAGGTCAAAGCCTTATAGCTGATAGGATTTAGGGCTTTGGACTTGGGTGTAAGGCCTTAGGTTTGGATCTTATGTCCAACACATTAGGTCTAGGCTGTTGGCTAATAGTCCCTATTCACAGGTCAAATCCTTAGCTGCTAGGTTTTAGGACTTTGGACTCAGGTGCAAGGCCTCAGGTTTACATCTTAATGCCAACACATCATGTTTATTCTGTTGGCTAAAAGGCCCTATTCACAGGTCAAATCCTTAGCTGCTAGTTTTCAGGGCTTTGGGCTCAGGTACAAGGCCGTAGGTTTACATCTTAGTGAAAACACGTCAGGTCTAGGCTGTTTTCTAATAGGCCCTATTCACAGGTCAAATCCTTAGCTGCTAGGTTTTAGGGCTTTGGACTCAGGTGTAAGGCCATAGGTTTAGATCTTAGGTCCAACACATTAGACCTAGGCTGATGGATAATTGGCCCTATTCACAGGTTAAAGCCTTAGCTGCTATGCCTTAGGGCTTAAGAATAAGGTAATTTCGAATTTAATCCAGGTATCTGAAACTGGGTAGCTTAAAGTATAGTGATGTTATTTTCGTACCTATATGAAAAGTACAAAAAGCCGCCGTGTATCAGATTGGAAAAAGTTGAACAGACTGAACGGAAAGACGGCGGATTCGGAAGCACCGGTGTAAACTGATTAAATTATAAAAAATGATGTCGGAAATCAAAATGTCTCGTGATTTTTTTTTTCAGCCTCAGACTTGAAGTAACGGTGATTACCAAGCGCTCTTACTTGTCATGTGACCTATTAAAATACACCATTTTGAAAAACCTGAAAATGGCTGAAATTAACCCGAAATCAAATACAAACTGGCCCAGAACCAGTCAAATATGAGGTTTACGAGGGTTCGGTGAAGAGTGCGTCTCGCCCTTCCTTGGATTAAATTTTCTGGATTAATTTTTGTGGATTAAATACACCATTTGAAAAACCTGAAAATGGCTGAAATTAACCCGAAATCAAATACAAACTGGCCCAGAACCAGTCAAATATGAGGTTTACGAGGGTTCGGTGAAGAGTGCGTCTCGCCCTTCCTCGCCCTTCCTCGCCCTTCCTCGCCCTTCCTCACCCTTCCTCACACTTACTTGGAATTTCACCATTTCGAAAACCGGAAAAATGTTGGAAAAATGCTGGAAAATGGTTTGGATTAGCCCAAAATCAGATAAAAATTGGCCCAAAACCTGTCAAAAATGAAGTTGACGGAGGGCCGAAAATCGGAAGGGCGAGGTGTCCCAGAAACGGTGTTTCATATCTACTCTAACTAAATACTTACAAAGTTGAGTAATACAAGGTGTCAATGTTATTTCCAATTAAAGAATGCCATCTGTTGTAAGGTTTGGGATGCAAATAAATTAATCAAAGTAGACCGTGATGTTTTTTTAGATAATCGTTTAGGTAGTATCGTCAACTATAAAGCATTGGCGACAAGGTTTAAAGGTTTAAAGTACGGTTCAGGTTTGATCTCACATTGATCTGACATTGTCTGATTTGACATTGATTTGAGCGGCAGCCGCAAGGGATTCCTAAAATCCGACCTAACGACGCCGGGTGTCGGTGGAGCAAATAATACGTCCAAAACAAATCTGTCATTTGCAAGTTCATCAGACAGTTAAATAAATTAGTCTACTTGTTTCTCGAAATCGAGCAATTTTTTTTATACAATACAATGTTATACGATTAGTTCTAAAAATCAGTGACATCCGACCAATCCAATATTGTGAATATCACTAATTAATCACACAAAAAACTATTGACAGCTGTACAATTATAGATGTTTAAAATGCTCAACCCAATTCCAATGTTATTATTAAAATGGGAAAATTTAAAATTTAATTTTTGGATGGCGCACTTATTTTAAGTCAGATTCTCATCTACTTTTGGAGGAAACAACTACAGACCAACTCATATCCAATGACATCAAAAACTTGAAAATCGGTTGAGAACTGTAGGAGGAGTTCCTAACACAAAAAAAACCTTAGCGTATTTAAATAAGTATAGGTAGATAACTTTATTAGTTTAATAATTTGTAGTACTAAGGATACTACTATTTTAATTTCGACTTTTTAGTGTCGCTAACAGTTTTAACGTTTTAACTATAGATGAAACAGTCTAATATTTCACATTCATCAAAATTGAATTTAAAGAAAATCAGAACACCATTAAAATAACTTACTTATAATGTGATCGTTTATTCATTACGAGTGCTTGTTTTGTTAGCAGCAGACGTTAGCGCCATCTATGAGACGGCCTTCCTGAGTCGTCATCATGAACACGGGCTCAAAAATAGTGTCAAAAACCTACATCTAAATACTATAAAAACCTATAAACACCGAAATTCCTCAAAATTTTCTGCTCATTAATCAAGATAAATTCCTTTGAAAACATCTGAGTAGTTTTTACTACAATTCTGTGAGTGATCTTCGCACAATAAATGCCTTTTGAATTGGTTCTCGTACGAATGATCTGTCCAGCGCTAAACATATATACAGCCCGCGCTCCCTGTAGTGTGAAATCACAACCGGCCCGGTAAGCGAGTGGTCTAGGTTCGCACTCTTCCTCCATGTGGTAAGGAAGTCCGTCACTTCTAATAATAATGCATTGTTGTGTCTTTAGGAACTTTGTAAACCGGGGCGGCTGTGATTTTTGCCAAAACATTCTTTAAGTTTTATTCAAAGAATTTTAGGTCAGTCATTTTTGTAAAAGGGCGAAGGGAAATTAAACTGTATGTATTATAAAATCAACTTCATAATTATACATTAGCGAATTTCTCTATATAGGGAATGCGAATTTCCCTATATAGGGAATGCGCTACTATATTACGGTAGCAATCACGATAAGACCTAAAGCCCGGGACCACGATACTTTTTTGTTTTGAGGTCCCTAGAATAAAAAAAAAACATTCGTTCAAATTTGTATTTATGTATAACTTTTAAAAGGGATTTTGATGAAATTTGGTATGAAGGTTGGACCAGGTCTATTTTCATGAGTTCGCGAACCAGCGTAATCGGGTTATAGGAACGGGGGTTTGTAGAATTTCAAAAATGTGTTTTTTTTTTGAATTTTTGAACCTCAATTTTCAAAATTCAAGATATTTAACTGAAGACACTTAAAATAACTTGAAAAACAAGCAATTTAGTATTTTGAATTTTAACTTGGCTTAACAGGTTACGGAGAAATTCCAAAAGTAGGCTTTTCCTTGGTATTCTTATGGAAAATGAACAAAACCCGGTATATTGCTTATTTATTCACACAATCAAATTAACTTAATCAAATTCTGTGTGTATATTCACTAGGTATAGCTTAACTTATATTTATTTACAACGCCCATATTGCTAAACCCATTGCTAAACACCATACTAAACCTATATAGGCTACTCACCCCATGGGATTTATGAGGAAAATGAAAAATATCAGGATTTGATACAATTTAGTATATACCTGCACTGGGGATGTATTATCGTATATTTACTTACAACAAAACAATGGCAACAAACCTCCATCCTCGTGTTTATGGGGGAAATAAAAATCTTATTTTATTGAAAATTTGCTGAGTAGGCAGGTCTGATGCGACGGGGGTATTACTTTAAAATTACTTTTTCCAAATAAAACTTCTAAGATCAAATTTTATAACCCCGCTGGGTAGACCTTGTACCCAGACAATTTCCAAAGGAATTGGGTGAGTTCCATAAGGGTATGTTCGTATGTTGAATTTCTGTCTTGACGATATTGTAAGCAACCCTTAGATGTTAATACCTACTGTGCCTACTAAATTTGCACACAGACACGTGTGATTTTGTAATCAAGTTATGTTAAATAAGAATTGTGTTCAACACATAGTGTTGTTTTGCATATTTTTAAAATTTCTTCCGCTCTACCGTATCTTAACGTGATTTCTACAGTACTAGCCTTTAACTGTAGAGAAATTTCACCGATATCCGGCTCCATGACTTAATTTCCTGCTGAATCCGGTTATCATAGTAGTTAGTACATCCAATACCCCGCAGGAGCGCGCGCGGCGCGGCGGCGACACCGCGTGGGCGTTTGTTATAATTCCGCCCTCAATTTCCTGTTGAACTGGCCATGCGAATAATTGGCTTGCTGTATGCCGCATGTGTCAATATATCGCACCGTCGAGAACGTTCCTGATCGCCTGCAGATGGTAATTAATTGACAGGAAATGAGTGGTAAGGCTGTTATATGGGTAAAACGTAGGATTTCATTGTTGGGTTTATTTTGTCTTATTCGTTTTTCACCGACCATCCATAGTTAAAACTGTTAAATCAAATAAAAATTTCAACAGTGCTTTTTTAATTTAATTGAATTCGAACCTGCGTCGTTTTGTAGTACATTATGTAGATAATAACTTTTGAGTGCAATCACATGCAATATTGATTGACACTTTTTCCAACATTTACCATCCAAATATAACAAATTTTTGCTAATTTTCCAAGCTTGTGTCACTTTAGAAATAATTTCAACTAGAGAAACAAAAGAGTTATAAAATACAACGGTAACTTAAAGAAACTGCCACTTCCAACTCGTCCCTTCACTAAACCATGGGCTTTTGTCATGGTTAGTATATTGTTATGAAGGGTTCACAACCTAGGCTAAATGAGTAGTGGAAAAAGGGGGCTGCTGGCTCACTTCAAGGTCACGTGAGCGATGACGTCATCGAGGTCAATGACCTCACCGATGACGTCATCGATGACGTCATTGATGACGCAATCGATGACGTCATCACCAATGACGTCACATCCATGACGTCACACCCACGACGTCACAGAAATGACGTGCTGATGACGTCATCACCCCTTACGTCACCAAAATGACGTCATCGATGTCACAAAGGTCAAGGTCACGCTGAAACCTAAAATTTTTTGGCACTTTTGCTGTTTCTCGCACTACGCTCCGAGTTTCAGTCCGGTTCCCATGACCTTGACGACTTGGAGCGAAATTAGACGAGAAACAGCAAAAGTGCTGAGGAAACTGCAAGTTTGCAACGTGACTCTGCCTAAACCGTCATGTGACACCGCTCGGGTGACCTTGAAGTGAGCCAGCAGCCCCCTTTAGACCAGTACTACAACCGCGATGTGCACCCTACGACAGACACCGAGCGACTGACTGTCCGGCCCCGCGCACTCTAGGTATATGGGAAGTGGTGGGGGAACTGCGATGACCTCGGGAAACTTGAAAATATCAAGCCAGGTAGCACCGTTTTGGTGCTACCTTAAATTTACATGTTAAAGTGTGATGACCTTGAGGTTGACTGTGAACCTGGGGCTTAGGATTGTGTTTAACAGCTTGACGTTTTCGCCAGAGTTCAAGTGTGGTGACATTGAACTGGTTAAAATCAAAACTGCACAGCAGACTGCACAACACGGATGTGCATCCTACGACAGCCGCCGAGCGACTGACCTCCGGGCCCTGCGTACTCTAGATATATGGGGAAGTGGTGGGGGAAATTTTAAGGTCATTTAAACGGAGTTTAAAAAAAGTCAAAGAGTAGAAAGACTACTCTTGTGAGTCTATAGCGATTTCATTGATAGTGAGTGCTTCGGTATGCCAAGTTGATCTGTATTGACACGCTCCTAAATAATGTTTGCAAAAACCTGCAAAATGATTGTTGCACAATTTGCAGCCAGTTAGCTGTTTTAGTTTGAATTCAATGCAACGTTCAGGGCAGCAAGTGTACTTATGCCCTCTCATTTGGTACACATGGAATGTCTTCAACTTCGGTTTCGGCTTCTTCCAAGACTTGCACTTACACATGCACTGACCAAAAGCTTCACATGTTCTACAAGCCAGACCATCCACCACATCAATGTCATTTGGCCATGAAAAACATTTCTGTTCGCAACAGTAGTTGAGTTGACTGTCCATGTTGCTGCGGTGAAGGTGCGCGATGAAATGATGCTGTAGTCAGTGAGAGTGCACCTTAAATAAACTCAGTGGAGGGGGAAAGGTCAAGGTCATTCAAACGGAGTTTTAAAAAAGATGACTAGTTGTCCTCCTCGTCCGTCGTACTTGGAGAGCTGTCAGACGAAGAGCCCCGCGCAGGTGCTCTCCAGATGAAATGTATATCTATTTGAAAGCGCAGGCCTGGATCTTGTACCATCAACTCCTTTAATCTATTACATACCAATTCTACTTTGTACACATTGTTAATAATCAACACCCAAGGCTTCGGCTGAACATAACGTGTAGTTGAGTCAGCCTCGCAGACAGTTACACCTTCCGGTGATATTGGAGTGTATAAATGTGTAAAATCTCGTTGCTGAGGCTGGCTTGAAGTTGAAGGTTCTGTGCCGACCCTGGTTGCATCAAAATTCAAATCCATTCTACATTCAAGAGGTCCAGGGTTCCCGTTTAATACATTGAGTATGAGTAAATCCTTCGATCCATCTTTTCTTTTCCAGCCCCTTTGTGTAAATATTGGTAAACTTGTCTGAAAAGTGATGCATAATGTGATACAAGTCCGTGTAACTTGTAAAACCATCATACCAATCGATATGATGGAAGTGTTTTGAAATCCATCTGTTGGTAGTAGCGGCTTTACTAGTTAAAGACGAATAAGAACATGGTGGTTTAAATAAAAACGAATAAGGAACACTTGTATTCATGTCCAAAAACACAAGTTCTTTTATAATGAATCTATCATCATTACCACGAAACGCTTGAAACTCAATAATACCAGGCTTGGACTTTACTTGTTGTTCTTCTCCCTTGTCCATTTTGAAGGTCACACGTCTGCTCATTACGAAGTCAGGAGGTCAACTGATTTCCACACCACGGTAGGTACTACTTTTATACCAGGCCGTACAGTTGTTGGCGCGTTGGTGTATATTTAACGTGGGCACCGTCCCCAATAGGCCTAACCCCACAAAATGTTGGTTATTGTTTTAAAAAACTAACCATTGTCATTTAAGTTTCCATCTTTATATTTTCCTTATTTTCATTTTCATCACTAACACTTGATTCTTCTCCTCCATCTTCCTCTTCTTCCTGTTTTACTGATTTCTTATGTAGTTGAGCGTACTTTTCCAATTGTCTCCACATCTGTACTTCATGAGGAACTCTATTAAATATAGAAGTATCCACAGGTCCGTATAATATAGGTGCGTCCGGTTGTTTGTCCAAAGTGTCTTCCAGATAATCTTTAATAATCGAACTTGAAAACACCAGTTGTCTCAAGTATCTTGTTATAGGTTCAGTAGCACAAGTTAAAATAAAAAACTCCTCTCGATTAAGTTGAATTTTGCTATCATGTCTTGTTGTGTCTCTAAACCGTAGCTGATGATCACCACGTTGTTTAATGATATCAATTTCCACATTTGAATCCAAAAGTCCTACTCTTGTCTTTCTTCCAAACATGTTACTACTTAAATAGCATTCTAGTAGATGCAAATGTTTCATAAACGATTCCCAAGCACTGTCCGTAAACAAAATCATTTTGGGTCCATGAGTTAAAATTACAGTAGGGGAATAATCTGTAGATTTCATAACACCGATTAAAACACTTTTATCCAAACTGGAAGAGATTGGGTAAAATATTCGCAAAAATACCTCACTCAATATGTTTGGAGAAATATTATCTTCAATATCCCTTTTTCTCTTTTGTATAGTCTTTCTTCTTTTACCTTTTTCTTCAACATTATTACTGGCGTGAAGTTGTCCGCAAACGTTTTGTTCACCTCCTTCCTGGTGACCTTGAGGATCTAAAAACTCAGATATCTCCTTCTCAATATCTACCACATTTTCAGGTGTACCACTAGGAGAAGCCATATTGAATACGATGCTACCCATACAACAGTAGGCAACAAACTGATGAGGAGCGGTCTGTACGCTCTGCTTTTATACTCGCGGAATGAAACAAAACCGGTTCTTACAATACATTTTTAACAATTCCAGTTAAAGGTGTGTATGTTACGATTTTATCATGTAGAATTAAACAGTATGCAGTTGTATTAGCCGGTATAGCATCGTTGAATTCCATTTCTATTTTTATATCCACACTTGAAGACTTTACTGATTCATTTTGTTTAGAACAATCGATTACAACTATTGGGTAGGCATCGAAATATTTGTCAGGTGGTAATAAAGGTGTATTTGTTTTACCGTAATATGAACTTTGGAATCTCGCGTACATATCGTACAATATACTGTATTTCTTCTTAGTGAATGACACATTTAAATTGTCGTATGGAAAGAATTGTGAATTTAAATAAACTTTAATATTTTTCAAGTCACAATGATCAAATTGTCCTGCATGTTTAGTAATGGAGTCTCTTCTACCTGTTTGTAAACCAAATATAATATACCTGGCTCGTTCTACATAATTCGATGTTTTAACAGTCCAAGTGTGTCGATCCGTAGTAGGTAAACTGGGATGCTCATGAAATTCCCAACTTCTAAATGGAATAACAATATCACGATCGGCTTTTAATTTTCTTAAAAGTAGCATTCTATGCTCGTCAGCCAATTTAACATGTGGAACTCTCCATACAATTTTGTCTAATTTTAATTTCCATTCTAAAGTCGCATCTGTAGTAGCATCTGCAGCTTTAATAATGTCTTTATCGTTAGAAGATCTCAACAAAACTAATTCTTGTTTAACGTTTAATATTATTTTCCTATAATCTTCAGCAAAACCAAGCAGCAAACGTAATGGAATATGAAAATCAAAATATCCATTTGGATTTGGAGTGATCGTGTCAATCGTAGGTAATACCCATCCGGCAGGTTTAAGTAAATTGGTTTCATTGGGTGTTATAGATGTTAATCCTTTTAAAGTTGTCGTAATACCTACTTTTTTAGTGGAATCAACTGTTACACCTGATATTTCATATCTAATTTCATCAAATAGGAAAGCCATAGGATTATTTATAAATGGAACTGTTGTACCAACAGTAGTACCGTCCTTTTTAGTAACTTGTCCTTCAATATACAAGTAACTTTCACATGGTAGTGTGTAAATGTCTTGATTTTGTATGGGAATACGGATTTCATCGTTATTGTTTAATTTCGATGAAGTGTAAGGGTTGTGGGTGTGATATTCTTTTTCCCATAGGGTTTCGTCGAATGTTGGACCCTGCGCTATATCCAGTATATCCATACTCGGTTAATTTTAATCCAATTCCCTCTAAGAAACGAATGTTCTCGCGTGTTAACTCCTCCACAGCTGAAGAGCTACTAATGCGGTTTCCCGTAGGTTGTTCGCTTTTAAATGTTAAACCCATGGTTTTGTATTAAAGTGTCGATTTTAAATGTAATCTAATCGTAATAGGCTCTTCTCTGAAGTCTACCAAGTTACCGTCTTGATCCAATACGCTCAACACGATGTCTGAAATGAAAGTGGTGTTCAACGGTAGATATACCAGGTTTTGTGGCTTTTCAACAATTTTAAATCCAGGTGGTACACTTGGGTAAAAAGTATGTATGATGTGGGTGTTAGCCCCATCCCTGTAAGCACCTTGTATAATGTTACAAGTTATGTCTATACTATTGACTTTTAATATTGTTACTGTTTTCTTACCGGAATGTGTTACATCTGGTTCTAAAACAGGCTCATCGTTGGAAAATCCTAATAAATCACCAATTGAGTTTGGTTGAGTGAAATCTATATAATATTTGGAAGTAATTTCAGCTTTCATCGTATTATTATTACCTTTTAATGTTATATTGTCTTTTCCCATTTTAGTTTGCAAAAATTCATTTATATGATCAATTTCATAAGAACCTGTGGGTAACCTGCACTCTTGTAAGTCTGTAAATTTTCCACTGGCATCCTTTCCCTTATAATAATGCAATATGTTATTTTTACCTTCCGTAACATTGGGAATAGAGTTGTACGTTGTAAAATCCAATAGTGCCGCCTCCCAAAACCTTCCTTTTTGCAAGCGTAACGCTGGAAAAAGGATACTTCGTAAAGTGGACGATTTTCCTGTTAATGATACCGTATAGGAAGACATCTCAATAGTGACTGATACTTTTAGCTAGAAATTCCAAACATAAATGGCCGCATATTGAAGTATTATCAGGTTGTTCTCTTTTATAGTTATAATATATGTTTTTAGCAGATTTAAAGTAATTTTGAAGTTCTTTTGGTGGTGGCAAATTACCGAAACTATCAAAATAATATACATTGTTATTTAGTTTCTTATAACAAACCCAATGGGTGCCAGGCCCTTCAGTATTATCCAAATTTACAATTCCAGTCTCATTTTGCCACATTTTCTTTGGTAAACTGTCTTTCATAAACACACCGCGGAAAAATGGTATTTTTAAACAGGAAATATATTTAAATAATTCAATATTGGTTAATGCTTTATGTGGTATGACCAATTGATTTCTTTCATTTAATATGCACGATAAGGTCTTAGGTAAAGACCTGCCCCGTTTTTTACCATTGACCATACGGTGGGCTTCTTCCTGCCTTTTCTTGTAGATCGTCGTCTTCTTTTTATATTTCCTCCATGTTTTCTTGTGGTTGACCTCCTTTTTACTCTCCTTCTCCTCCTTCTTCCACCTCCTACTGCTGTTTTAGCCTTCATACCTGCTGTTACTGCTAAAGCTGCTGCTTTTTCTGCTATGCTAGCGTCACTTGATTTTACTCGTTGCCAAGCTATGTCCGCAAGCTTTTTGTCAGCTATTGATCTATTTTTTGAATCGGCAAACGTGGAATATGCGATATCGTGTTCTTTACAAGCCTGATCTAACTTGTTTATGCCAGGATCGCCTCTTTCCAGTCGTTTTTTCAATTTAGTTCCTGGTCCGCAATACTGATAACCTCCTGGTATATGAAATTCGTATGGTAATGCGTCTATTGCTCTATTTACTATGGATCCTACTGGAATTTGTTTTAAAGCTTTACTTAACAGAGAAACCGCTGTGGACGTGATCCACCTCCTTTTCTTGCAGTTGTCTCGATATGGACTGATGTACTTGAACGTCATTATTGTCCTTTTATAATGGCAATGTGCAACTCATGTGTTAACTCTATGACAGGTTGCACATAAATGAAGTCATTTATTGAGTTATTTTACTTAAATATCAATATCACCCCAATCTGATGATCTAAACTGTTTCGTTTTAGGGTTAATAAAGTATTTATTATAAATTTCTCGTTTAATATACTCACCTCTCATGGATTCAGCATAAGTATTATGACCTGATTTTCCTTGAAGAATATCTGGTGTAAAATGATTGTGTAAATCAAATATCGCATTACCTAAAACTTTTACAAGAAAATTAACAGTGACAGCATTATCTACATGTTCAGGGTCTTTAAGGTTTGTTATACGTTTATTATTACAATTATACACTTTACTATCCTTTAATGATGTTGTAATGGTCTGTCCTACAGTTGCAGCATCATTTGCTTCTCTTCCTTGTGCCAAGTCTCTTATCACTCTATTTTTACATGTAAACCATCTAAAATATCGATCTGGATCTAGATGTACGGTTTGTGATAAAGCAGCTGCATCTTGTTTTTCATAACCCCATCCCATATTTGATAACTTTTTATCCATGCAATCCCAAGCATCATTTTTGGTATGTTAATAAATTAAACCTTTCATTACCTTGAACAAATTCATCCCCTCTTGCTTCGATACTACTTGATCTTGTTTTACAAAAGAGGTTGTTTCTTGTTTTAAGGTTTCCATCATTTGACCCACTGTTGCACCATCTGATGGCGCCGAACCATCTTTAACATTTGCTAAACAATTATTAAAACAATCTATAACCCCTACATCACGTATGATGCAATGATCTTTAATATATTTTAGATTTACAGCATCGTTTTCAGTTTTTGGATAGCCTATATCATTAATAACAAATTTATAAAAAGAAAATCCATCTTTTGTCTTTTCAGGTATCAAAGAATGTAAATAGCGTCTATTTACGCTGTCTTTTGCATCTTTAGGGTCATCTACGTTGGATATACGTTTATTGTTGGCACTATACGTTTTCCCATTGAATTTTAACGTATTTTTTAATTCAGATGACAAATAACCTTTGTTTATCGCATCACCATTTTCATTTGGTTTACCAACGTTGATAATTCTATGATTTTCCGCGTCATATGTGTTATTTTGTAGTTTTAATGTTGGCGATATCTTTTCCTTTAATATTTTTAGATTTATTGCATCGTTTTCATCCGAAGGATCTTTTATGTTTTTTAACCTTTTATTACTCATATCATAATCTCCATCAGGTGTTTGTGGTAAACCAGCACTTCTTTTTAAACTATTGGCATAATATAACCCATCCGAGGAGTAACGTCGAACTTGTCGACACTCATAGTGCAACTGAATAGTATTCTAGGGAGTAACGCATTTTTATGAGATTACCCCACGGTTTCGGAGAGTTCATCCACTAAAAGCCACCCATTCGTTTTCCAATCCAGTATGACCCGCTTCTTTAGCTTCATGTATTAGTTTCATTCTATCAACCAATTTATTGATATTATTGTAATAAATCACATTTGTGTTATACAGTTTCTTCATTAAACCTGTACCTGTAACAGACTTGTTTCTTTTTCTTGGTTCTGTAGCACTTATATCCAAAGTGGATGACACAAACCTTCGTTTTACAGGTTTTCTTGGTATTATTGGCATTGGTTGTCTTCTCGTTGTTGGTATTAACTTGGATACAAATTCTCTATATTTTAAAGACTTGATCTAAAAACAGGTTGGTCAGCTGAATACTTCCTCCTGTATGCATTAGTTTGTTCCAAAATCTTTTTATATGCTTCCATGTCTTTTTCTTTAACTAACAATTCTAAAGGCTTATTTTCAAATAATAATTCAAATAATCCTCTTGTGCCCTTATATCTTTGATCACCAACAATAATATTATCATGTTCATCAATGTTTACCGGGCTATTACCAACCATTAAACCCTCTTCTGTTAATCTTACTCCATAACTATGTAGTTTTTATTAGGGTTTGTTCCAGCTAACATTTTTATCATGTATTTCCTTCCTAAATGGTCCTTTGTTATGAATGTTTTCACCCAACAAGCTTATGTTTGACGGACCTTCCCTTGCTTCTTCTTTTTCCTCTTCACTAGCAGTTGATACAACTTCATGTCCTCTTTTGGCTTTTACTTCATATAATTCTCTTATTCCACTATAGTCTGGTGATTCTAGCTCTCTTTCGGGTTCTCCACCGGTAAAACCACTATATGTAGAGGATTCCGGGTCTTCATCCGCTAAAATCTTCTGATTTTACATTTTCTCTTTCAAACTTTGTAATAGGGTGCAATCGCATCTCCTTCCAATACAGGTTTTAGCAAATTTTTTGTTTAATTGTTTCAAGGGTTCAGTAATAGGTTTAAAAGTAGATTCAAGGAATTTCTCCCTCTCGCTAATACCTAGTTTCAATGCTCTGTTTTTTAGCCCGAATAGAATCACTAAGTGATTTTATTTCTTTTACTAATTTTTCTTGGTTAACCATGTTTGTAGCAAGACGTGTTGTACAACAATGAATGTGTTATACCACGTTTAATGTATTAATATAAATTTATCAAATCCTATCCTGTATCGACCATTGTTTAGCGGTTGTTCCTTCATAATTGTTAGGAACCCATACTTTTCAGCCCAAGCCTTTCCACACAACTCTTTAAATCGTTCAAATGTCATATCCGCATTTACATGATCAAAATATAATATGTTTTAGGTTGGTTTCGTCCTGTTTAAATACAATTAACATGTTTGCATTGTCTCTAATGAGTTGTTTAGGTATTTTGCTGTAAGTTTGGCCAATATAAATGCTATCTATGTTGTTATGTCGACCCATAGCGAAGTAATTCCTTATTGTGTTTTGGTTTTCACAAGATACATCGTCGAATATAAACACGGAGAATGGTTTAGCTTCTTGTGGCTGCATGACACTCTCGCTTGCATTAAACTTTAAATATTTAACTTCAGGCACATTAGTCAGTATTTTTTCCAATAATTGATACTTTGGTTGTTGTAGTGATTTTGAAAATACATATAGATTTGTTAAATCGTAATCCTTTAGGGTTTGTAATCAAATTGAATACTACATTAGTTTTTCCACAGTTGGAAGGTCCGGTAACCAGACAACGAACGGTGTTTGGTAACAAATTGCCATGCTTCCCACTATTGAATTCTGAATTATCCACTGTGAGTTCATCTATATTATTAATAGTAAAACTCTCTTTTTGTGGTACTATCTCCATCCTTTGTAATGGTTCAACCTAAAATGATTCTCTATCGTTATATCAAATCCTTTTTAGGTATCCAAGAATCTTCCGTCTTATTAAATCCTAACCATCGTACTTTGACCTTATCTTTTTTCCGTTGCAACACCCTTTTCAACTAAATATACATCGCCTACTGTTGATTTTAACATTTCATGTCCATAAAACCCTCCTTCAAGCAATTGTCCTTTATTATCTTTTAAAATATATGTCTCAGGTTACTGTAGGTTGTACTTTGAATACAGTAAAAACCTCATTGGTCAATTTTGGCAGGTATCTTTTACTGAATACACCTTTATATTTTACTTATTCGCACTTTATCTCCCACATTAAATTTTTTAGGCTTTAGTTTTTCAACTTTGGTTTAGTATTCGTTTTTATACGTTTTAATACAAGGTTTTCATTTTTACTAGTTACATTGGTTTGGTTTCATCCCGATAGTCCTATGAAATTTGTTATTGTAATCGTTTATAAGTTTTGGTAACATATCAATCCATATGTGCGATCCTCTGTTGGAAAACATTTTATACATTGCACTTTTTAAAGTTCTGTTGAATCTTTCGATTATTGAGGCTTTTACTTCTGAATTGGTTGAATAATGGTTTATATTGTGTTTTTTCATTAAATTTGCCAAATTCCTTATTAAAATATTCTTTTCCCATCATCTGTTTGTAAATGTTTAATAGTATGTTTGTCTCTTTGTATAGCTGTTTCCATTGCTTTTGTAACACTTTTGCCACTTTTATCTTTTAGTGGTAAAGCATCTGCCATTTTTGAAAAACAGTTAATAACAGTCAATATGTATTTATATCCTTTATTTTGTTTGCTATAAGGAATCATTTCGATTAAATCCGCTTGATATAAATCATTAATTCCCTTTTATCACCGTATTTCTTCGTGGAAACTTTCTTCTTGCAGGTTTATGAAGTTCGTTGACAATTTGTTGCTTCAGTCCTTCATATTGCAGGTTTCAATGTTTGTTGTATCACATGTATAATCACAATGAATGTTGTTTTAAATATTCACATCATTTATATGGGTCAAGGTCATCCAAACTTGTGTAAAAAAATGGGGAACACGGCGTTGGACTTGCCGTGTTCCCCATTTTTTTACGGAAGGAGAAAGGAATAAGGTCGTAGTTGTAGAAGGACGAAGAATAGGTTACTAGTTGATAGGGTTTAGAGAGTAGTGGCAAAAGGAAGAGTGTGGATTTTGTCGGGCATAATGTATCTTTTATCATCCCGAGCTGACAACGCTTTTTTAATTTTCGGTGACACTGTAGACTTGATGCTTAAAGCTTCGGATATTGTTGAATGTTGCTGATATCGTAGTATCTTCAAACAAACAAGTCTTGTAGTGGTCAAATGTCACGTGTTTTTTCAAATAAGATGTCTTCACTCCTTTTGCTTTCTTCACTGTCGGTGTGTTGTTCTCGTGGTACATCTTAAAATGAATACAATTTCGCCATCAGCGCCCACTATTTCTTCTAAAAGCATTCCATTTGCTTCATCTTTGAATTTTCCAATTACTTTTTATATTTTTCATTAAAAATTTGGATGGTTTTTCGGATAGTCAGAAAAATCGAAATCTTCTTTGTATGGAAAAGTCCTTAGGTCTTCATACATGTCCAAAGTCTTTATCCAGTAGATAACGCGTCCGTATCCATGTATGCGACTCCAATGTTTTCCCTTCCGTAATGTTTAACCATTTTGTTATAATGGAAATCATACATCAGGGTTTTACTTATATCCAAAATCGACATACCTATGTATAACGGACGGTCCATGACTATTGTTGTTTTCTTCATACTGACAGCGACTAGATTTTCGTTTATAATCATGGATGTTCCGAAATTTGGTTTTGCACTAATTTTTCCAATTCCTAGGATCACTCACTAATTTACATTTTTGTGTTTTCTTTTGTTCTCCAAGGTCTTCCCAAAGATGGCATTGTTCATTAATTTATAGAAGTCCTTTTCAAATGCTGTTGTCGCTGCAGCTCTTCTTGCAGTGTTGGAATCAATATATGGTTTCAACCAACAAGACTGGGTGAATTCAATTGCTCTATGAATTCTCACTATACGTAGACCCAATTCAAGAGCCTGTTGAACTACCCAGTAGTGAGCCACATAGCGATCCTTATTCTCCAAGGTCATCATCAATTTTGGCCATCTTCCTGTCGGTGAAAACTTCAGTCTTGGCTAGGAGAGGCAAGTCGTAGTGATGGTCATGAAGGTGCTCCGGGTATTCAAAATCACAGTCCAAAATATAGCCTTTTGGACCATCCTTTGGAATCTGTGAGATGTCTCCGATGGTGGCCGGGTCGATCCACTTGAAGTCAGCGTAGGGAAGCGGATTTGACATTGCCCAACCATAAGGTTGTTTGCATCAAATAGCCAAGGTAGACCGATGGTTGTTGCTCGTCGAAGCCGGGGATGTACTTGTTGTTGGCTTTGACATGACGTGTTACAGCTTGTGTCAAACCGCCCCGTACACCAGATTCCATCATGAGCACCATATCAATATCCGTTAGAAGTTCCAGTCGACAGTTGGTTGACTTTAGCATAGCTTGCCATGCTAATCCTGGAGATGTGTACGAGTGTAGAGGGTCCAGTCCATAGGCGGAGAAGCAGGTGTTTCTGAATTCTTCCATCACATCGCACAGCAGAGTTACGTCCAATTTTATATAAAAGTCAGAATATTCCCCTAAGGTTTGAATGTTTAGTTGGTTCCAAACATTACATGCATGATTGTAGTCTTCAACGGAGATTTCACTTTCGTTTAATTTGCTGTTGAAGGCTTCAATCGGCGGTAGACTGGTTTCTTCAAATTTTTCAGTAGAAGTTATGTAATCGTAGGGGAACACTCCTTTCCGTAATACTAGGTCTAATTTATCTTCAGGTACAATTTTTCTGGTTTCTTTTAGGTCTTCTCTTCTTAGGTTCTCTGACAATTTGGCTAAACTAGATGCCATAAATCTGTAAGAGTCTACGAAGCGAAGTTTAATTTTACCTACTGTTTTTGAAAAGCTGATGTACTTTTCCAATGTTGTAGCAAGAACATCAATTTTACCGTCATCTCTTCCTAACTCCGGGATAATAAAGTGGGAGTCGTAGCCGCTAAGATTGTGTAAAACGACAGGAAATAAAGTTTGCAGTTTGTAATTTATATTGCATGAATTACAAGCAGCTCCTCTGTATAACCCTGTCAGGTGATCGTGATCTCTTACTTTTGGATTTTCTTCACTGAACATCTTCT
>CM061532.1:239318239-239516624 GCA_030545055.2 Neoaliturus tenellus | reverse complement strand
AAAAGAAAATAATACATTTCTGTCTTTACCACAATATTGCTCTTAATTAGAGCTTTTCATTGATGTATCACTTGCCCTATTCCGGCAAACCATCCTTGAGTTATTAGTCATTTTCTAATCCAGATTATTGCTTGGGGAGGGGGAGGGGGGGGGAGGGGGAGGGGAGGGGGAGGGGGGGGGGGGTGGTAATTAACCTAATGAGGTCAAGGTCACCAAAAAATTATAATTTACCAAAGTGATGGGGACGGCCGGAGCCATCCCCACCACTCTGTTTGCCTAACACTTCCCCCAAATCCCACCCGCTATAGTTACGTCTTGCAAGGGATCCCAATTTTTGGCCCGCACGCACGTGGCGATCCAGTTTGGTGGGCTGTGATACGGGCGGCCGGCCTCGGGCCTGGGCACTGGACCTGACCATTCCAATTTTACAATAGGGAGTCTGGAACAGTTAATTGCAAGACGCAACTCTAACCTCCCACCTTAATCTAAACCCACCCAAATACTAATTATTTCCTAACAAAAAATTTAAAATTAAAAAAAATAAAAATATGCGCTGCTATGGCACAACACGCATGTCCCCACCCATATTTAATGAAGTTCAACAGAACTTCTATATTTAAATTTAAATTTCATCTACCCTCCTAACAGCTAGCTGTGAAAGGTTATTAGTACACACACACATACAATAATTATACCAAAACTTAACATCAAAAACACATTTTCCAAACATCAACAATACCATAACACCTTAATGCTAACATCGCAATGCGCAAATTAAAGCTTAAAATTAGCACAACTTAAAACTAAAAATAACATTTTGCACACACACTCACACACAACAAGTATTAATATTAAAACCCTAACAGCAAGAGTTAACTCAAATATATATCGGCCGCTTATACATTTGAGTTACCCTCTGAGTTCGGAACAACCATCGCGTCAGCGAATTGTTCCGAACTAACTCAGCGATAGTCGCCAGAAAGGTTCTCGCTCACAAAGTGGTTAGGGGGACAGTAGGGGTTTGAGGGGGGGTACAATGTCTAACGTCCAACGTCAGTGGGAAATTTCCAATGATCTATTCGTCACATGTAGGTCGCCGCTAATGCAGGTGGAGCATTGTACCTTGCAATTAACGTTAGGCAACACCTGGTTTAATCTGCCGTTAAACTTAACTGAGGCTTTCCCCATCGCGTAACACCATAATTGTTGGTCTGTTATCATCTGAGTAATGGCAGAAAATTATCTGTCCTTTTTTGCGCTTAACTATAGTTATTAAACTATTGGCAACATCAAAGCTAAATTGGTGTTACATAAATGTAACCACTATCAACCTAATTTATATTGATGAGTGAAAGTGACGGGGGGGGGGGGGTCATTACTTTTTCCTCGGGGGGGGGGGGGGGGGTCAAGTTCAACATAATTAATATCTGTGCTTATATAAGCCACAACGCGGTCGCGCATCTGCCATTCACTCCCCAGGTACCGCAGCTGAAACAACTAATCTGTAAGTCTCTACCACCTAGTAATGTTACATATGTTTTGTTTTAACTTACACCTGTTAAGCTTGCTATTTTTTTTTTTATGTAATTTATTTTTTCAACTATTTCTTAACATATTAAAAATACACTTTTATTTTATATATATAATATATCAAATAATCTTGTGTTACTATTTTTATTTTAGTTTATACTTATTATACAAGCTAACCCCTACGGAATAATTAACTAACTTCTGCTGCTAGACTAAACTACTTAGACTATAAACAGTTAACGCCCCATATATTAATATATAATTATTATATCTGCGATTTTTACCCTGTACAAATGCTAGATGTAATTGCGATTAATCGTCTACGACACAGTTCTTAAACCCTTATAAAATAATTAACTAACTTCTACCACTAGCGGTAATTTTTAAAATTTTACAAAAATTTATTAACTATTTTTTCCCCCTACTAGAACC
The DNA here is from genome assembly GCA_030545055.2 of Neoaliturus tenellus. Lineage (NCBI taxonomy): Eukaryota > Metazoa > Arthropoda > Insecta > Hemiptera > Cicadellidae > Neoaliturus > Neoaliturus tenellus. The sequence continues at coordinate 239,514,662 of CM061532.1, read as the reverse complement.
TTTCGCTACGCTGCCGCCCCGACAAAGAACTGAAATCTCCAAGTTCTTCCCTTTTATCTCATTCTCTTAGGGGAGGGGGTTAGGGGGGTTTACACAACCCTATATAAGCGGCATCGGCACCTCACGCGTGCGCCATTTTAATGGCGTTAGGGCGACAGTAAACATCTATCCATAAGTCTCTAAGACTATCAAACATTTTTTTAAACTTACTCTTGTACTCTAACATATGTTTTGCGCTTATTATGCTAATTGGTCTCTATAATATTCAGACACACTCGTGGGCACCAATCATATACTCGCTGAATTTTGGAGAGTACACATCTCCCCTTTCAATATTATTATGGATTCGCACACTTTACATTTAAAACTTTTGCGTACTAAACACATTTTACAGAAACAATCTAACTCTACAATTTCAAAACCGCGTACTACATTGAGTAAGCTTAAAAAATACTTCAGTTTTCACCCGTTGTACTTTGTAAAATCTAACCTTTGTAATACTTGTTCTACTGATCCTATTTTACACTCTGTCTTAACTGAAATGCTGAAATATCAAAATTTCAATCTTGTTACACCTATTGACGATCCTATCCAATTATTCTTATTCACTATATACCAGGTTTATATGATCATTCTTCCTCAGACACATGTCTTGTTCTGCTCTATCAACTCGCACTGTAACCACCTAGGGACCTCTCCTTTTTGCAATTATGGACACACAGCGGGATTCACCCATACAAGCACTGACTCCCATCCCATACAGAGTAATAAAATAAACTATTACTGCTACAAATGATGACAAAGCAATTTTCCAATCACTGATGAGTTTTTGTTAAATAAATATATTTTAAAAACCCCCTCCGGATGACCTTGACCCACTTCCAAAACCCCACCATCACTGTCAAAAAAACCCCAGCCGCTACTACCCCTACAACAGTTACAACCGCTGACCTTGACCTGGGCCAGGAGTAGGCAAACCCCACTACTGACACGCCATCATTAATATTATAAAATATTAATAATGATGGTAGTTTAGGACATGATTTTCAACAAGCCAACAGTTCACATGAATACTAATACTAAACAGAATTTACTAAATAATTTAGCTGATTAAATCATAATATATTACCTACAATGCCACCCTAACTGAAGTATAATTTAATGTAATCACCATAGTTTGACGAGGCGCACACCATCTGTTCCTAGTGGCCTCTAATGGTTTGACTGCATGTTGATCCTAAAATCGCTATCCCAAGACAGCCGCGTCGGTTGACTTCACCCACCTCATCCCCTTCGCGCATGCTTGGGGTGGTCAGCTGACTTTTCCTTTGGCGGTCCACACCAGAGGTCAGGGTTTGAACGCCACACCGCTACTGCTTATCATGTCCTCCAGTACAGATAAATAATTAGCCATTAAAAATTGTATATGACACAGTTCCTTCAGACAATAATAAAAAATAAAGACTCTCTTAGCATTACACATTTTTACATTTATTATCTGGTTTTGTTACTGGATGATGTGATATGAGGTGATGAGATGTTATAGTATATTTCATAACAAGAGTGGAAAGTGTCTTTTCCGGGCCGAGATCGAGTTTACACGCGAGGCTTTAGGCCGAGCGCGGAATTTCGATCAAGGCACGGAATACACACTTTCTACTCGAGTTATGAACGATATTATTCATCACACTGTAGATAATTAATAATAGTAATTAATTAAATAATGTAAGTTTAAGAAACCACCTATGGATGCTCAATTGATTTCCGCAGTACAATGAAAACAGTGATTCTGTTTTACACAGCTGATTACATTATTGAGAACAGCTGATTTAGGGAATAATATACTCTTAGCACTGCTAGCGCTACTTGTGTCAGTAATCATAACTAATTACTAGTGTGGGAAAATCAACAGCTGATTTTCCCTCTCTAGAGAGGGAAAACGGTTTTTCTACACTCTCAGCTGGTGATGAATATAGCTGTTTCCCGTACAGTGTGATGAAAAACCAATTTCTCAAGAGTGAACTGTGCCCTCACTGTGTAACAATCATTTATAGTTTCCGCCAGTTGTGTTATCAAAGCTCTGTTTGCACAGCAGGTTCTGTTCCTGCCTGCCCTGTGCCGCAAGATGGGTGTCCGTACTGCATTGTCAAGGGCAAAGCCCGTCTGGGCATGCTCGTCCACCGTAAGACCTGCGCGGCCGTTGCCCTCACTAACGTAAGTCGGAGAGTATTTTTTTTTTTTTTTTTTGAGGGAGAGGCGGAAAATGCATTACGCACACAGGTGGCCAGCCTGTAGTGTGGGGCTCCCCTAAAAACGGTTTACCCACTAAAAAACCTCCTCTTGATATTATGTGAAGAGGAAGTCGGAGAGTATAATTATTCAGTTAGTTGTATAATGGATAGTTATTTATTCAATGACTATTCACTCAGCCATTATTCTTTTCAAACAAAATATGTTTTAAATCCAAAACTTGTAAATTTACTTGATTGAATATTTTAACAAATAATCAGTTAGGTTTTCTAATAAACCTAACTGGAATTAAGCTAGAGGTATTAAATCTTTAAATAAAATTCTTTAAAAATTCCAAGTAGTGATTGTATTTTCTATACCTTTAATGTTTGAAACAGCGAAATACTTAGTTTTATATATGAGCGGTATTAATTAGGAGCATTTGAGATACATTTACATAGGCCTATTCTTTAAAGTTTTTTTAACGATTCCACAATTTTTTAAACAAAGTATTTCACTTCATTACTTTTAAAGAGAAAAGGTTTGAGGTTGTTTATTGTAATGTAACCAGGGTAAATAATGTCTGGGAAATGGTTAAAAAATATTGTTAACTGACAGTTTTGTCATATTTATCAGAGACATTACTTCTAAGGTACTTATTTGTTTCTTGATAATGTACCTTTGTACCTTGTTAAAAAATAATACCTCTGTCAAATGTAACCAAAGGAGTCATCAAAAATTGTTGGATAAAATAATTTTAAATTAGTCCAAAATTCTCACAAGCCTAATTATTTCAATTATTGATTATTAGTTCCCTTATTTCTCTTGGGATTTTTATTGTCTGTGCATTTTTTTTAATGTTATCACTTTTCGATTGACAACAACGTCACAATGAATAAATATCGCAAGTATTGCAAGTAGTAGAAGATTACAATCTTGCAGAAATCATCAGCGCCCAATTTTATAATCTATTTTATATCGGGCAGGTGGACTCGGGCGACCGCACGGCTCTGACCAAGGTGCTGGAGGCGGTTAAGACCAACTACAACGACCGGTACGAGGAGATCAAGCGACACTGGGGCGGCGGCCTGCTGGCAGCAAGTCGGCAGCGCGCATTGCTAAGCTGGAGAAGGCCAAGGCGCGGGAGCTGTGCGCAGAAACAAGGATAAACGCCGTCTCGTTTATTTTCTTTGTTGGATAATAAATGAGATGTTTTTTATGTTATGTTCATCTTGGTTCCTCTCTTCCTTTACATGGAAATGTGCCCCTGCGGTGTTAGTAGCATATGCGTATCAAATTTGAAGGTGGTGTGGAATAATTATAATTCGATTGAAAAAATATTATTTTCACCAGTTAAAAAAAAAATAAATAATAAAAAATATTGGCGTCTACGGGGTGCCACAAGTGCCGTGACACGCCCACTGGATTGAGATTCAGTCTGTGCAGGTGCTGAATAATTAAAAAATTTTAATAATTCCTTTAAATTTTTTATACTGTAATAAGAAATTTTTCTTATATATCAAACTTATTATATAATACATAATGATTTAATAATTAAAATGTTATGTTTTTGTAGAAAACAAAAGGGGGTGACAACAGTAAAATTTATAATTATAAAAACTGGAAGACACGTTCAGATTTATCTTGCCATTAAATAGGTTTGTACTGATCCAATTATCTTTCATTTCGTAAAGTATTTGTCACGTATGCAAAATGTGCTCATTATACTTTGTGAAGCAGCTAAGCCTACAGCTGTTGCTGTTTTTTTTTTTTTTTTTTTTTTTTTTACGTGATTTCTTTTATATAGTTTTGTAGGTGTTATTTTTAGTTACTTCTTTAGGGACATAATCTCCATTAGAAGTTTTTGGATCAGAAAAGTAAATTTTTTCACATTTGTTTTATTACAGGGTTGCCACAGACATTAAAAGTCAGGAATAGGTCAGGATTTTTGGGTTTTGGTCAGGAAAAGTCAGGAAAAAGTTTGAAAAATGCCGAAAGTCAGGAAAAAATAGGGAAAAAAGTGCCAAAAGTCAGGAAAATTTGCAGTGGCACAATCCGACCGTCTTGATTTTTGATCGCTCTCATAAATCAGAATTTCTAAGTAGTGGGTAAAATGTATTGATCTTATACATTAATAACCTATTAATAATGTAGTTAAAGTATATTTTTATTGTGTTTTTTAGCGAATTTCCCTATAGGGAATACGCTATTACGGTAGTAGTCACGGTAAGACCTAAGCCCGGGACCATGATACTTTTTCGTTTTGAGGTCCCTAGAAGCCAAAAGCACCGTTCGTTCAAATTGATATATATGTATATATATATATATCTATATATATATATATATCTATGTGTCCGTGAACACGATAACTTTGAACGGAACCTCCGATTTTGATGAAATTTGGTCCAGGGGTGTAAGCCAGCGCCTACTAGGTTGAGTTCGCGAACAGAATGATCGGACCATGGGAACGGGGTTTTTATGGGGTTTCAAAGGGGTCAAAAATGGGTTTTTGGAATTTTTGGACCTTAATTTTAAATTCATCAATTTAACTGAAACCATTTAAAAGAGCTTAAAAAACAAACAATTTGGTATTTGAATTTTTATCATAGCATAACTGGTTACGGGGAAAATCCAAAAATGTGTTTTCCATGTTATTCCTTATGGAATCAAGAAAACCCTATATCTTGCTCATTTATTGACATAACTTAATCAAATTTGGTATGTACATTATCTAGATAGAGCTTAACTTATAATTGCTTACGAAACCCCATATGGCGGCAAACCTACATACTCACCCCCATGGGGTTTATGGGGAAAATAAAAAATTGCCAGAGCTTGATACAATTTTGTGTTAACTTGGTTTGTGTTAACCAATTATTAATTAACTTAGATTTTCTAACAACACCCCATGGCAGCAAACCTACATACTCGATCTTATGGTGTTTTTATGGGGAAAGTAAATAATCTGAAATTCCATTGGAAATTCGCTGAGTACGCAGGTCTGCTGCGACGGGGGTATTCATTGTTATAATGTTAGTTTTTACATTATTATTGGAACACCTTGTTTTATTTTTAGCCAATTTATCTACAGATAATATTAGCGAATTTCCCTATAGGGAATACACTATTATGATAATATGGTAAGACATAAGGCTGGGACCATATTAATTTTTTGTCTTAAGGTCCATAGGAGCGGAAAACACCGTTCAAATTCATATATATGTATATATGTGTGTCCGTTTACATAATAAATTTTTAAAGAGACCTTTTATTTCTATGAAATTTGGTAAGGTGTAAGACAGCGTTCTTCAGGTTAGGTTCGATAACCAGGTTGATCGGACAGTCGGAACAGGGTTTTATAGGGTTTCAAAAAGGTGTTATTTTTAATTTAACCTATTAGGGTTTCAAATAGGGATTTTTTTATTTTTCACCCTAAAAATTTTAATTCATCAATTTTCAAAGAGACCATTCAAAAGAACTTAAAAAACAAATAATTTAGTATTTTGAATCATTCACTGGTTAGGGAGAAAATTAAAAAAAAAAAAAAAAAAAAAAAAAAAACAAGTTTTCCATGTTATTTTTATGGGAAACCAATAAAACCCCCCAGGTATATTGCTTATTTTTAACATATCCCAATAAAAATCTCAATAGGCTTAATTAATGCTATATGTAAATAAAAATGTTTTAATTAACTAAACCATTAATTATTTGCTGAGTATTTCGCTGTGACAGGAGTATTTCAATAAAAATTTGAGCGATGGGCAACTATGGGAATGGAGGAGATTGCATTAAAAAATATTCCAAAGGAAATTCACTAAAAACAAAGAACGAGTCTTTTTCCCGCGGTTCCAAAAAGTCAGGAAAAATCTCTCAGATTGGTCAGTAAAAGTCAGGAAAAATGGCCTCAAAAATTCTGTGGCAACCCTGTATTATATACATTTTCTAGCTCATTTCCACTCTCTTTTACTTTATCTATTACAGACTTTGTTTACTAGAACATGCAAACCACACTCACGATAGGATTCCTGCTGTTACTGCTGTATACTTCTTATTTAAACCACTGACACTATCAAAGTTATATCAATATCAAGGTGTTATTGTCCCTTTGGTATACCGACAAACTCCAATGGTTCCCATTGTAACTGCTTTTTAGCAAACTTCCCTATGGGGAATACGCTATTACGGTAGTAGCCATGGTAAGATCTAAGCCCGGGACCACTTTACTTTTTCATTTTGAGGTCCCCAGAAGCCAAAAACACTGTTCGTTCATTTTCATATGTATATATATTTTGAAGCGGACCTCCGATTTTGATCAAATTTTGAGACCAGGTCTATTTTCATGAGTTCGCGAACCAGCATTGTCGGGTTATAGAAACTGGGTTTTATGGGGTTTCAAAGGGGTCAAAATTGGGTTTTCAAAATTCATGAATGTTAACTATAACCATTCAAAAGATCTTAATTTAGTATTTTGAATTTTTAACTTAGCTTAAATGGTTACGGAGAAAATCCAAAAATGTGTTTTCCATGTTATTCTTAAGGGAAATCAAGAAAACCTTATCAAATTTGGTATGTACATTGTCTAGATAGGGTTTAACTTATACTTGCTTACAAAACCCATATGGTGGCAAACCTACATACTCTTTTATGGGGATTTATGGGGAAAATAAAAATTGTCAGAGCTTGATACAATTTTGTGTTTACATTCACCAATTATTGATTAACATCGATTTTCTAACAACACCCCATGGCAGCAAACATACAATCGACACAATACATATTCGATCCTATGGTGTTTTTATGGGGAAAAGTAAATAATCTGAAATTCCATTGGAAATTCGATGAGTACACAGGTCTGCTATGACGGGGGTATTGATTGGCTCTATCACTAACAAGAGATGTTAGTGTTGTCCGATTTTCGTACAAAGTGTCTCATTTCAGTATCTGGGTGGTTGTAGGTCCAATTATTTTTAACAAGAATTTTAAATTAAATGCCTTTAATTACAATGACTTTGAAAATCCCAAATAAGTGTGGAAGTTGTAAAATTTTATTCTGTAATTCTAATTTTATTGTATTTTACTTTAATAGTGAATTATGTCTTTGGGCCAGTAGCGCAGTCGGCTATGTTAGTCAAAAGTCGTTTTCAGCCGATTTTCTTTAACCTTAGTAATCGTTTAGTTTAATATTTATATTAGGTTCTTATAGTATTTTAAAAGTTTGAAAAACTGAAAATATTATTTTTGGTGTCTTCTCAAAGTAACTCAATTTTCCTTACTTTTAAGAATTTTTTCTACTGATACCATTTATTTTTACTGTTATATCTGGTATGATTGACTTGGACTTAACTTTAATCTACAATAAAACATATATTTTACCAACAAAATATATAAAAGCCCTCCCGAAACGGGGGGATGCGGACAGATGTTTTCAGTATTTTTACAAGGGTGAAGATGTCTTAATCTAAAAGTTTTATATGAGGTATTTTAAAACTCATTTTACAATTACAGTATTAAGAGTAAATAAAAATTTCACAACTTAAACTCACAATCCTTAACAACTGCAACTATAATTATCTTTTTGAAATATTTATATGTTATCTATATTATATTTGACACTTTTGGATTAACGACGTGCCTAACTATAAAATAAGGTTTTACCAAAATAATAGCCTATTAAATGTTTGCATTGTGTGGTTTATATGCTTTTATAATATGGGGTTTACTTCAAATTTGAGCCGTAAGAGTTGGGAAACCCGCAAAAATCTGTTGGGAAAAACCCATAACGAGGTGGGAAATTTGAGACTCTCTCCACCCCCAAAAAAGTGTCTAGCAACACCCCTGATAATAACCTTGTGGAAATATGATTACGGTACTTAAATATTACCACTATTAAACTGAATAAATTGTTGGGGAAACATTAATAATGCAAAGAATCTGTAGCAAATCTTAATACATCCAGAATAAAATATGGGCTATCGCAATTCCTTCCAGTTAATTCAGAATTCAAATTTACTTTCTTTAGTCTAAACAAAGAAACCTGTTATTAATTTAACTTAAATTCTAGACATTTTATTATGAGTATTATTTTGACAAGTCTTATTGTTCCCCCAGATAGTTTACCGTTGCTTTATTTTAACAATTTTATAAGCACAAAATTAAAAAGCCATCACCATGATCAATAGGTTAATCATGGTTGGTTAGCAGGGCATTAAATCAAGTTACAACATCAGTTTGGTTTTGTCACAATCTATTTTGGTTTTAATGAGGCGGGATAAGAGCAAGAGGGGAGGAAAAGTGGAAAGGGAAAACCGGGGTGGCAGTTGCGGACTTCAGTGTTGTTATGGCATCCGCTCCTCGCCGGCTGGCCCTGGTACGGAGTTGCATGTTTCCTTAAAAAAAAAAAAAAAAAACTAATAACTGGTTCGGAATTCCGTGGTCCTGTTTTACCACGGCCATCTCTAGGACAAAGCCATGGCGAGCGAGAAGTGGCAACGTTGCGCTTGTGGAATTCGGCGCTCTAGCAGTAGCAGTGCATTAAATGTAGGAAGTCGTGTGACGTAAACTTTTTATCGCCTATATTGTTATGTTTAATTGGAAATTATAGCATTAGACTCCATGGTAATTTAGAGGAGGAGCCAAACTTACTATAATTAGCAGTTATAACTCGCTAAAAGCAGTATTTCTATTTGTAGATGAAATAATATCAGACTCAATGCTTTGGGCGCGAAGCGGCTACACGATTACTCAGTGTTATGTACGGTACATAAAACTTTAATATAAAACTCCAAATTGACTATATAAGGATAATTTTTTTTATTTTGGTTATTTTACTAATCAGAATAATAAAAATCGTAAAAGGAAGCATATGGACCAATTTTAGTGTGTGCAAGGAATAGCGATTCCATATCCGAAATGGTCATAATACACAGTCCAATGTTTACATATAAAAATACCCTCGTCGCAGCAAACCTGTGTACTCAGCAAATTTCCAACAGGGTCCTTTTTTTTTTAACTTTCCCTATAAACACCACAGGAACGAGGATGTAGGTTTGCTGCCTTGGGGGTATTGCAAGTAGATGTAGAAAAATCCATTCCCAGTGCATGTAACTAAATTGCATCAAATTCTGAAATATTTCGTTTTCCCCATAAACCCCATAGTGGTCTTGGGGTTGAGTAGGTAGGTTTGACCCCATATGGGTACTGAAAGTAAATATAAGATAAACCCTACCTCGTGAATGTACATAACAAATCTGATCAAGTTATGTCAATAAATAAGAAAGATACAGGTTTTGGTTGATTCCCCATAATAATAATGTTATTTTTTTTTTTTTTTTGTTTTTCTTTGTAACCTATTAAGCCCTGCTAAAAATTCAAAAGACTAACTTGTTTGTTTGTTTTAAGCTCTTTTAAATGGTTTCAGTTAAAATTTTTGAATTTTGAAAATTTATGTCCAAAAATACCAAAAAATAACCCATTTTTGACCCTTTTGAAACCCCATAATACCCCGTTCCCTTAACCCGACAATGCTGGTTCGCGAACTCATGAAATTATACCTTGTCCCACACTTTAATACCAAATTTCATCAAAATCAGAGGTCCCTGTCAAAAGTTATCACTACCAACAGGGTGGAAAAAAAGTCTGGAAACGGTCTAATACCTTTAAAAGTATTTAAGTAATAAAACTAATACCCCCGTCGCAGCAGACCTGCGTACTCAGCGAATTTCCAATGGAATTTTGGTATATTTTATATTTCCCCATAAAATCCATGGGGATGAGAATATGTAGGTTTGAAGCCATAATATGGGTTTAGTTGGTAAATATAAGTTAAATCCTACCTAGTGATTGTACATACCAAATTTTATAAGGTTATGGTGTTCTGTTTATTTTCCCCATAAACCCCATGGGGGTGAGTATGTAGGTTTGCCGCCATATGGGTTTTGTAAGCAAGTATAAGTTAAACCTTATCTAGATAATGTACATACCAAATTTGATTAAGTTATGTCAATAAATAAGCAAGATATAGGCTTTTCTTGATTTCCCATGAGAATAACATGGAAAACACATTTTTTTATTTTCCCCGTAACCAGTTATGCTAAGATAAAAATTCAAAATACCAAATCGTTTGTTTTTTTAAGCTCTTTTAAATGGTTTCAGTTAAAATTGTTGAATTTTAAAAATTAAGGTCGAAAAATGCCAAAAACCCATTTTTAACCCTTTTGAAACCCCATAAAACCCCGTTCCAATGGTCCGATCATTCTGGTTCGCGAACTCAACCTAGTAGATGCTGGCTTACACCCCTGTACCAAATTTCATCAAAATCGGAGGTTCCGTTCAAAAGTTATCGTGTTAACGGACACATAGATATATATATATATATATAGATATATATATATATATATACATATATATCAATTTGAACGAACGGTGTTTTTGGCTTCTAGGGACCTCAAAACGAAAAAGTATCATGGTCCCGGGCTTAGTTCTTACCGTGACTACTACCGTAATAGCGTATTCCCTATAGGGAAATTCGCTAAACCTTGCAAACTTATTTTAAGTGACAAAGTCTGCTGCCTGAACTACTTTTTATCCTTAGACCTCCAAGGGAGGACGGCCCATAAGGAGTCAGAAGAAAATCTTAAAGTAAGCATAGGTCAATATGTACATCAAATTAAAGGTCTCTAAGAATAGAGAACAATGCCGCAAACCCGACCTCAAAAGGATGACCGAGTCAAAAATGGCAGGCGATAAAACTTTGTATTAAAATAATATTGCTGAAAACAAAAAATGCAATAACTTCCTATATACTCGACCTTTTGAGGTCGAGTTTGTGGCAAATTGCTTGGAATGCAAAGCCCTTTAAAATGATACTTCATGTCACTTAGGCCAATGAAGTTTTTCCCAAGACTTCCTTTAAAGACGTCCCTTTGTGGAAGTCGTCAGAGAAACTCATTTGGCCTACGTAATATGATACATCATTTTAAAGCGCTTTGCATTTTAAGCAATTTGACACAAACCCGACCTCAAAAGGTTGAGTGTATCGGGAGTTATTGCATTTTTTGTTTTCAGCAATATGATTTTAAAGAAAAGTTTGATTGCCTGCCATTTTTGCCTCGATCATCCTTTTGAGGTTGGGTTTGCGGCATTGTTCTCAATTCTTACAGACCTTTAATTTGATGTACATATTGACCTATGCTTACATTTAAGATTTTCTTCTGACTCCTTATGGGCCGTCCCCCCTTGGAGGTCTAAGGACAAAAAGTAGTTCAGGTAGTAGACTTTGTCACTCAAAATAAGTTTACAAAGTTTTAGTTTTATTACTTAAATACTTTTAAAGATATTAGACCGTTTCCAGACTTTTTCCACCCTGTATATCCATAGGTATATTGTCTAGTTAAGAGTTATGTTTATTTTATCTATTAAGTTTTTTATGTACATAGCTGATAAGGACTCGTTCCCCACCCACAGGCGGATGCCCATGTGGGGGATATTTCATGTTTTACATGTATATTTTGTGAATATTTTTATTTTTGAAATAAACTTTCTCATTCATTCATTCATTCATATACCGGGTGTCCCAGACCACCCGTACACCCCTTTTAAAATCTACAAAATTGATTATTCACAAAAACAAATTGTTCAATTATAGGTAAACCGGTTGCGCTCTATCCATTGATGATAATTTCAATGTACAGGGTGTACCAGAAGTACTACCTTTTATGGTATTTTTGGATTCTAGACATAGTTTTAAGACTACTTTACACTTTAATGTGTATCCCTAATCATAACGGTTTGGAAGATAATGGAGGTCGAAGTTTGATTTTTTCCCATAAGAATAACATAGAGCAAATTGTCATATCCATTAACACTGAAACTTTTACCTTTAACATAACCGTCCAAGCATATAAATGTCTTATAACCTTATTTTAGATAATATTTCATTAAAAAACACCGATTTTCTTGTATTTAATTTTAGTTTTCTACACATTTTAAATAATTTCCACCATATTGACAAATTCAACGAAAAATAAAATAATTTATGATAATAAAGTGCTTAAAAGAAGAAACTAAGGCATTTTTATGCTAGGCCTTTTTAGTTTCACAGGAAATTTACAGAGATAATGGATGTGAAATTTAGCCCCATGTTATTCTTATGGGAAAAAATCAAATTTCGACCTCCATTATCTCCCAAACGGTTAGGATTAGGGATATACATTAAATTGTAAAGTAGTCTTAAAATTATGTCTAGAATCCAAAAATACCATAAAAAGTGGGGGTTGGTATTTAAAATTTAAGACTTCCGGTCTGGGTAGGTTACTTCTGGTACACCCTGTACATTGAAATTGTTATCAATGGATAGAGCGCAACCGGTTTACCCATATTGGCACAATTGGTTTTTGTGTATAATTTTGTAGATTTTAAAACGGGTGTATGGGTGGTCTGGAACACCCGGTAAGTTATGTGGAAATGAACAAACGGTATTTTTGGCCTTGGGGACCTAAAAATGAAAAAGTAACATGGTCCCGGGCTTGAATTTACCAAGGCTACTACCGTAATAGCGTATTCCCTATAGGGAAATTCGCTAATAACATAATTATTATTATGTTTTCATGAAAATTAATATGTTACAGCACATGAGTAAACAAAAAATCAAAACATCCAATTTAAATTGTTTTAATATTTTAATAAGGAACTCTTTACAGAGTTCTTTTAAATTGAAAAAATTCAGTAATTTTAAATCTGAGTTTTTTCCATTATTATTACAGGAATAAATTTAGTTTTTTTTCCATTCAAAATATTCATATATATTAAGTCTCGGGAAAAACTTCATTGGCTTATGTCTAATGATACTGTTCATCATTTTAAAGGGCTTTGCATTCTGAGCAATTTGCGACAAACCCGACCCACAAAAGGTCGAGTGGATCGGCAGTTATTGCATTTTTTGTTTTCAGCAAAATGATTTTAATGCTGTGGCGTATGAGTCTAGTCTAGTTTTGAATATTTGAATTTATAAATGTTCATAGGTGAAGGACCACCGCAAATAATGCGGAAAAATATATGTGAAACATTTACCTTCCAATAATCCAGTTCAGAATTAAATTAAAACAAATAATGCGGAAAAATAAATGTGAAACATGTATCTTCCAATAATCCAGTTCAGACGTCGTGGGAAGATGGCGTATCGGGAACCCAAACTTGCGTCGGCGCTGGGACAATTTCCTCTTTGCTTAAAAACTTGATTTTCGCCTTGGTGTTCGAACGCAACGCAAAGTCTATATAGTTCGTGGCCACTAAAAATTACGCGGAAGTCGCGAGACCGCACAGGACACTGGTTTCTTGATGGTGCATGTTTATGAGCTGGTACATCACAAAATAGAATAATACTTTCAATAAAATGTCACACAATAAAATAAAAAATTCTGTAATATCAATTGCAATAAAATAAAAATTAACGAACTTAGTTTACTAATGGCAATGGGAGAGAAAAGAGGTGGCCGGTATTAAACCATATTGAGACAGCCGTGGACAGACAGAGAATGACCAAGTCACCTGGCTATGTTGAGCGATAAGCGATAGCGATAAGGTGGACAATAGACATGAAACAAGAGGTCTGAAGATAAAGTGGACCTGGGCTCTGTGGCTTTCGACGTTTGGCATTACCATTAATTGAGAAATGAAATTAATTCTCTTTTGTATTATTAACACTTATTTCATTTTAAAATTCTGAGTCCTTTTTAAATACTAAACAAATGCATAGTTTGATCGCCTGCCATTTTTGACTTGATCATCCTTTTGAGGCCGGGTTGCGGCATTATTCTCTATTCTTAGAGACCTTTCATTTGATGTACATAATTGACCTATACTTTCATTTAAGATTTTCTTCTGACTGTCCCCCCTTGGAGGTCCAAGGACAATAAGTACTTTAGGAAGTAATTTTGGTCACTCAAAATCAATTTGCAAAGTTTTAGTTTTTTTCCTTAAATACTTTTTAAAATATTAAGTCGTTTCCAGACTTTTATCCGCCCTATATAAGATATTCGTTCCGTACAACTACATAGCCACCTTTAACATCATACCTCCTGAGATTGTGTCCATAATGGCGACCATTTTGTTAAACAAATAAATAATTTGTAATTAACACATTAATGCATTATCACAACTATATTTACTGGTCTATGCGTTGCTCGAAATCGAGCAATTTATTGTGATACAGTACAAAAGTTACATTTAGTTCTAAATCAACGACATCTGACCAATCCAATAGTGTGAATATCAGTTAACACAAAAAAGTATGTGTATTTACAGCTGTACATTAACAGATGTTTTAATGCTCCCCCAAACCCAATGTTGTTCTAATGGGAAATTTTCAAATTTAATTTGTAAATAGCACCCTTATTTTAAGTCCGATTTTTATCATTTTTTGGCGGAAACAACTACAAAGCCCCATCCCAAGACACAAAAAACTTGCAAATCAGTTAGAACTGTAGGAGGAGTTCTCTACACAAAAAGACCCTTAGCGTATTAAATAAGTATACGTGTTACTTGAAATCGAGCAATTTATTTTAATACAATACAAATGTTATTTTATCTCTAAATCAATGACATTATCCGACCAATCCAATATTGTGAATGTCTGTAATCACAAAAAACTACAGCTGAACATTAACAGATGTTTAAAAGCTTTCAATTTAATCCCAATGTTATTTTAATGGGAAATGTTGAGATTTCAATCGTGGATAGCGCCTTTACTTTCAATCCGATTCTCATCAGTTTTTGGTGGAAAGAACTACAAACCAAGAAATTAAAAAATCCAACGATATAAAAAACTTGAAAATCAGTTGAAAATTGTATGAGTTCTCTACACAAAAAAATGTTCATCATTTTTGGGCGGAAACAACTACAGCTAAAATAGACCAAGCTTTATCCAAAGACACCAAAAACTTGAAAATCGGTTGAGGAGGAGTTCTCTTCACACCCTTATCGTATTAAATAATAAGTAGGTACTGGTACTACCCAGATAGCAAAATTAAATTGCAGCGACTTTTTTTTAATTTGCCATGACAAATTAAAAAGTTTGCAACAAAGTTGTCATGGCAAACCCGGAAAGTTGCCGCAAAGGTTTGGCGACTTTACTAGTTTCATGGAGGCAAAGTTACGACCAATTGATGTGACAAATTATCAATAAAGTTGTTTTATATAATTATTGGCAACTTTTCTAATCTTAGCTCAGCAATTTTGCAAATTTTAAAGTTGAATTAATTTTATATATATATATTTGAAATTAGTTAATTTTTGCATATATATATATATATATATATATATATATATATATATATATATATTAAATAAGCCATTTCGGCTAACCAATATATTAAAAAAATTAAATTAAATAGAGCACATATTTACGGTAATGCCCGAACCCAGATTTGAACCCACGACCTCTCATTTACTATCCTAGCGCTCTAGCCTCCTGAGCCATTTAAACTATGAAATAAGAGGACTTTATTTACTACTTGTGTTTTAAAACTCAGCCTTCGCTGGTACACTCCACTTGCACATCTTCTTGATGCTGTCATGGTAGGCAGTGGTATTTGGGGGGGGGGGCCTAGAGAAGGTCATTGCAATAGGTTTAAGTCAGGTCAGGTAAAGCGGAAGTTGATAAAAGCATTGATCGATGAGGTACTTTTTTGAGCTCATATTTAAATCTGGGCAATTTGTGGTGAAAGTTGACTGAAAAAATTTGGGCCAATGTAATCTGGTTTATTTTCAAAAAGCTTTAAATTGTGAGAAACAGAAGGGTTGATATTTCTATTTCCAGTATTGTGAGAATGCTGGCCGGTGAGCTGTGTAACAAGGTTGTGTTATCTAATATAACTATAGTCGTGGTCAGGCTTATTGGCGGGTGGGCGACCAGCTGTTGCAACCTATTACCTTACTAAACTGTTTCCAGAAAGTAACAGTAACTGTTATTATTGGAATCATAACGTAACTGTTTGTAACTAGACACTTTTACCGTCATTTTCTTGCACATATCTTTGTCTAGTGATCGATTAATTTGATAAATTATTTCTTGTTTATCAAGTGAAACAGATAGAATGATTATACAAGGGCGGTTAATTATTACCTTGCCGCAAACAATCGGTTAAGAAAAACATTAATGTAGGCTATAGGAAACGTAAAATCGTGAGGGAACGTATTATAAGTTGTATAAATGAATGTAACGTATAAAACATTTAAAAAAACATCCTAACCTTAAACCTATGAAACCTATAACCTAACCTTTAAAAAATGTTGTAATTTTAATTCTTCACTAAAACTGACAACATTAGAATACAACAAAAACACAAATATTTTTTTCCTCCACCTACTATCTAAAGCCGTATTTTACTCCTTGGAATAGAGTAGTAAAGTACTAATTTCAATCCCATGTGACTTGAATACTTAATCTTTCTACCTAGGGAAAACTCAAGTTTTTGCGTACCACGGGGCTAAAGTTAGTTACATAAGAATAACATTAAAAGAGAGATTAAAAAGAACATGAGCCACAGTCAGCTGTTACTGGTATTTGTTTCGTTACTCATTGTTGACTAATATAGCAGCTGTAGCTGCTGCTCACTCACTGCTGACTGAATGGTCAGCAGTGAGTGAGCAGCATCTCTAGCACTAGAGATGACCGTGGCAGTGTAGGTGTTTGTTTACATTTCGCTTGGGTAGGCTATTAACCTAAGAAGTCCAAAACACAAGTGTAAAACTTTTGACTATTCTTAAATTATATTTTGGTTTTTCGTATTTTTTTAAAATGATATGGCCTACCTTGTGTGTTTTTTTATGTTGATGTGACTGATCCAGCTTGACGGAGCAAGGGATCATATGAAGGTAAAGTTAAATTACATACGGTAGGCCTATTAGGCCTAAATGTTATTCGTGTAGGTGGAGGGAAAATGCTGTGTGCATCAAGGGACTAAAGTACTTTCCTCCCTCAGGGAAATTGTCGCCCTCGGCTTCGCCTTCGGGCGACAACACTTTCCCTTCAGGGAGAAAAATTTGTACCTTAGTCCCTAGAAGCACAAATAACTATATAGTTTAAGTGTGTGGCGTGAAGGAGATCTATACACTACGGATTTACATTGTATCACTGTAAAACCTGTTTCGAAAATCACTATAAAAACTCAACTCTGGTTTTCAAAAACAGTATATTTCTTGTCAGTGTAATTTTTAACAGCTCTTCTATAAATCATAATAGATATTATTCGTAGGCAAGGTGTAAATAGAATAGAAACTTATGAGGCTTGTTCACACTTTTTGTCGAGCCTACATGAAATGCTTTCCTCTTACATCTACGCATATGTTGTGTAAGTAAGGTGCAACATTAAAGATGAACTAACCAAAATACGTTAGTAAAGTTAAATGTTTTTGATAAACCATATAACTTTAAAAGATATTGCTTTTAAAATTGTATAAAAAATATTTAATGGTTTAACAGGACGTTGGAAAGAAGGTTGTATTTTCATACGTAACAGCTGACATTAAAATTCAATGATATGTTTGTAACCAGTAACTGTTACTTTTTGATTCTGGTTGAAGCAGCTACTGTTACTTTCTAGAAACTAGGTTGTAACAGCTGATCGGCCACCCGCCAATAAGCCTGTCCAGGACTATAATAACTTCAAACATGTAAATACTCTGGGTACTGTTAGAATTTGAAGTTCTTTAAAGTGATAAAAACAAGAGTCCAAGAGTCCGTATCCGAATCAAAAATTTCTATTTTTCAATCAGCTGTGTAATGGTAAATATTATAACGTACGGTAACTTGACTTCCGTTTTAGTTTTGACGCTTCATATCCGGAACACAAAAAATAGCTATTCAGCTGACCTTAGGAAGAAGTTATGCTTTTTCCTCTACAGGAAGTTTGGCATTGAATCTACATACAAATTGAATTTAGTATGTAAAGTCAATGGTTATGGATATGCTTTTTCCTCTACAGACCTTGGGAAACAACTGAAAACGAAGAACATACCAAAAACTTGAAAATCGGTTGAAATTCCAGGAGGAGTTCTCTACACAAAAAAACCCTTAGCGTATTATCATTTACTTTAGATATGATAGTATCAACGTATTATACGTAGTATAAATAGTCAATGGTATTATATAAGTATAGATAGATTACAAGAAAAAAATGTTTCAATAAGTACGGTAGGCCTTTTTCAAAAAGAGCAAGTCAAATCTATATCCATTACATTAGTTCGTTGAATAAACATTGTAATTTTATTGCAAATTGTTATTCAATTAAAACGAGCTTTATTGTTTACGTTATTATTAACCCACTAACAAAGGTTATTTACTAATCTTTCATACTGAAAGTGCAATAACGGGAAAGTCCGTTTTTTAAACCTGACCCTTCTCGAGAAAATTGGGGTGGGGAAGGATTTAAACTGTAAACAAAAAAATTAAACTGTAAAAACATTTTAACTCGTGACAAAGATGTTCCAGTAGCAGATTTACTTCAATAACGTTTTTTTATAACTTATAATACATTTCAGAAACTCCTAGTCAGCTGTTACGTTTTGAAGCCAAATATACTTTGTTAAAGTAACAGTTCTAAAGTAAACTGATTAAAAAGCAACTGTTGCCAATAATATTGTAAAACCGACACTATGTTGTCATATGAAATTACCAGCTGGTATGCAACAGTGTAATAAAACAAAAACAACAAAAAACCAAAAGGCTTCAGCCAATGGGGTAGTAGCAAGGATAAACAAACCCCCTCCACCATCTATCCTTCCCTTCGATTGCCCTCGAAGGATCAGGTTTAAAAAAAACGGACTATAGAATAGAATATACACAGGAGAACGGGCGACCATCTCGCCGCAGGAATAAAGACTAGGGTAGAAATGAACGCGCCAGAAATGAACGACTCTCGTCCCTTTGATTCGACTCTGTTCCATGACTATGATTGAACTGATTCATGACTGACTTGGTCTCATTAATTCAATACACTACTTAGAGGACCATCACCTCACCCCAGTACATATAGGCTATACAAATTTGAGAAGCTGTTGAACTTAGAAAGTTGTATGCAAGGATTATGACTGGCTACTCCCTTATTTGTTTTGTTCAAAGGTCTATTCCAATATGGAGAACCCATTTTATTGAATTGGGAGGTAATTTCTATCTCCTAATCTTTTGTGATATTGTTCTTTATTTAATTCCTCCTTAAAACTAAGGAATATTTAGCCAAATTTGTATTAAATAGCAGCATGTGCCATCACTATTATAACGTTCATATCCTTGTTAAATTTACATCTCTGGACGGGAATTGAAATACCAATATTGTAAACAACTTTAGGGACAGCCTCCCAAAGTAAAGGGAGTAAGCCTATGCAATAATTATAAAATAAGTTCCTAGAACCCTTCTTGAAACTCCAGCCTGAATAATATACTATTTATTTTGTCCTTTTAATTTATTAACTTAACTAATGACACGTACTAAGTGTACCACTAAGTTTAAATATGCCATGACTATATATTATACGAGGTGGATCGTAGCCCTAAACAGAGCACCCATTTATTTGAAATTTATACCACGAAGGTAAATAGGCCTTATCCTTGGGAAAAAAAATCATCTTTAAGACTGTATAGGTATGCTCGTGTTTTGTTAATGGTATTTATTTTGATCATTTTAAATCTTTTGATATAAGTTGAAAAATAACACAAAAACACCTCTTTAGTGAAATTAAGCGTGAAAACTCCCCTTATTTTGTCTTAAAATATGATTGAACTAAATAGACATAGGCCTACCTCATATTTTTACTTTCTGGAAAGTTAGAGTAATTTAGTGGTAACATCATATTTATCTACATTACTTATTCCCCAAGATTAATAAGAATATCTGGATTCTATGAAACTCATAATTCAACAGGATATTGGCATAGCCTAATTTATAGCAGTCTAAAATTGTGTTAAACAAGAGGACATTAATTTTGTACTATGAAATAATAAATTGAATGTAAAGTATTAGTATTAATAATTATTTTACCATACAGGCTAATTGAACAAAATCTTGCCTACAACAATAAATTAAACATGCCAGGAAATATAGGTTTTACCAATTTTCAGTTTTACTTTTTTTTACTTTTACTTTTTGGTCTTATTTTCCATTCAAGATGCAGCAGATTCCCAAAAGAGATTCTTTGGTTACCTTATAAGTCACAAACATAAGATTACTGTTCCTTTACTGCCTTATGAGTTATGAATCTGAAGTAGATTACAGCCAGTTGCTAGCACTGTCTTTCAACGAGCCAACAAAATTAGGTATAGGCTGAACGACAGAACATTAATTTCCATAAGGTTTATTCATTCTTGGCCTACAGTTTGATTCTCCATTAACATGGCAGCAACCACGGCCATCTCTATTCTCTAGTACTAGAGATGGCCGTGCAGCAACACATTAACGATCTTTTACGAAAACTAAGTAAAGCCTTTTATGCTTTATTAATTGAATGGCTCCGCCGAAAAACGTTCTATGCGACAAAAATACAAATTTCGAGATTTTTAGTGAAAAAGGTTCTAACAGACCTCCCCAACATCGTGGGATATTTTCTGTTGGAAATATTTATGTTGGCATCCCTGATTTTAGCTGTCCATTCCAGCGCCGATTTCGGGAGTTCGCGGAGTTGTTGGCGAATAAGGTTCTATCAGCCGCGATATGGATCCTCCGCCGGCTGTGCCGCTGTCTCCCGGCGACATAAATCGTTTTAATTTTGGGGAAAAAAGGAAGTTAAATGTCGGGAAATGGTAAGATAAGAATAGAAAAGAAAGGAGAAACGCCGGATTGCCATATATAACTAAAACCAAAAAGCCTGTACCAGGAAAACTGCCACCAGGAGAGGTAAGTGGAATAACGTTCTAAGTGCTAAGGCCTGATACCTTTTGATACCTGTATCAGTTTAAAATTGTAATCTTTTTATAATATTTTTTTCTAATAATTTTGAAAATGAATTTTTTCTCTGACAAAATTTTTTTTTGGACTTAACTGTTATTATTATAAGGTACATATAACATGTTGAACAATAATATCGTACGTTAAGAAAACGTTTTAAGAAGTATTAACGTTTTGTGTAAGACTTTAATGTTATCTTTTTATAATATTATTCTAATAAAAGTGTTTTATATTCAATTTATTATTGAATTCATGTTGGTACTCCTACATTCCATGATGATTTTTAGCGGCATAGGCTACGTCCGGGAAAAAACGTTTCAAAGGACAGGCGATTAGAACGTTTTACCCCCAAAAAATGCATAAAAATAGTTCAAAATCTGATTATGTCGAGTAAAAGTGTTGTATAATACTACTATACGAGGTTATATATGTAGTTTTAAAAGATAATTGGCAAAAAATAATTCCAACCTAAAAATTACGTAAAATTTTAGAAATCAATCTTCTTTCTGCTTTTTCTCAAAAGTAGGTTTTTGTCGCATAGAACGTTTTTCGGCGGAGCCATTCAATTATATCAAAGGCAGTCAATTTTAAAATCTTAAGGCAAGTTTACTTTGCATATTTCCATTCATTGATTCAGTTCAGAGTTCTGTTTTCGTTCGGACCAACAGATTCGGATCTAAAAAACGAGAGTCGTTCATTTCTGGCGCGTTCATTTCTATCCTAGTCTTTGATCCTGCGGCGAGATGGTCGCGAGAACGGTAGGTAACACAAACAGCTGATTGAAGAGGTCCTGCCGTACTGCCTGCCCCGTTGACGTCATAATGTTTACATTCACGTAAAAGTTCAAATCAGCTCAACCATAGAACTAGTGAACCGTACCTTCAGGGCTTCCGTAAAATGGGGATTTTTTACTGAACAGCCGGAGAAGTTTACAATAGGTTGGCGTTGGCAACACTGAAGGCAGCAGACCTTTAAAAATGAAAGTTAGTTGGAAAGTTAGCAATAGCATTGTTGATGCACTTGTCCAATTTAAGTAGAAAAGTTTCCATATTCACAATTTTGTTGCATTAATGCTTTCACTGCTACGAAGACATTTTTTAGTGATCTTGATGAAAGAATAGGTTTGATTTTTTATGCTCCTTCAGCCTAGTTCAGTTGAGTACATGGAATATTGGAACTTTAAATAAGGTATAAAACTTTTTAAGACATTCCTAAAGCTAAATACCACCCGTCGCAGCAGACCTGCGTATTCATAAATTTCCAAATTAGTAATATTAATTATGACCTGATGAACCTGTTAACAAAATTTCATTACGTGCTCATAAATAGGGAAATCAATGTCTATTCTCCTAATAATAAATATAGGGAAAGAGTATGCTGGAATGCTGCCATGAGGAACACAAAGTAGATTTTTAGTATAGGAGTTGGCCTATCCTCCATATGATTACATGGGAAAAGAGTATGCAGGTTTGCTGCCATGATAAGTACTAAAACCAGATTTGTTAACATAAATGGTTGAATCGCAACCAAATTA
This sequence comes from Neoaliturus tenellus, assembly GCA_030545055.2. Taxonomy (NCBI): domain Eukaryota; kingdom Metazoa; phylum Arthropoda; class Insecta; order Hemiptera; family Cicadellidae; genus Neoaliturus; species Neoaliturus tenellus. Next base: position 239,491,964 of record CM061532.1, on the reverse strand, counting down.
ATCTAAATACCAAGTTTCATCCAAAAATATTGGTTATTAAGTGAATATTTACACATTGTTATTCTCCATAATAAGTTTAACATTTGAGTCCCTAAATACAATAATAAATTTTATTCTTCTGACAATAATTGACATTGTATGGGAATTGACATTTTAAGAAGAATTTACATAAAGTCAATATGTAGGCTATTGTCTTAAGACTTTTTATTAATATAGCCTAATGGAGATAGAGCAAAGCTTCAAAATACTAGGCCTAAATGGTGTGTTTTTTGCGCTAAATCCAGTGGTAAGAATCTAAATAAAAAATTACCTTTGAAAAATGCAAAAAAAAAAAAAACATTTTTGGGGTACAAAACCTATAACAAAACTACCCCTTTCCGGTAGGTCGATATATCTGGTTTACGAACTCAACCAAATAAAGGTAGGATTACACATCTCTACCAAATTTGGTCTCGATTGGACCGTTTTTACAAGAGTTATCGTGTCTAGAAACACATACATAATTTATATAAATTTTAATGACTATTATTTTTGGTCTCTGGGCACCTCAAAATGTAAAAGTAACATGGTCCCAGGCTTAGGTCTTACCATGAGACCTACGGTAATAGCTTATTCCCTATGGGAAATTCGCTAACAACATTTGAAGACATACCTATTTTAATTTATGAAGTTTGCTGCCTTAAGTTAGTTGTTATGAAGAATATGTTGTGTAGTGTCATTTAACCCAATCTCACTCCTTCTTTGTTACTTTTTTTGCTTGTTTACAGTCTGCGTTTGTATACGTGATGCAATATACAAACAATTAAGTTACCTATGTATCTTACTTTTAAGGCTCCGCTCTATCTGAGCCCGGATTCCGCCTCACATCCATAGGTAGCGCTTGCCGAGTTTTACGGCTTCAGAGGTTTACGAGAATCTTGTTTTAAAATTAACCATTTAAAATTGAGATTGACTCTTGACTTCTCATAGGTGAAAGACGGATCTCGTCTTCTGTTGTTTTAGAATTTTTAAATAAAATTTCTAATTTCAGTTAAAAAACTGTCTAAAATTATCAGTTTTTCTCCAGTGAGTTTTATAGCTGCAGAAGTTTACGAGAATCGTGTTTTAAAAGTAACCAATTAAGGTAGAGATTTATGATGTTCCTATAGGTTTTCCCAGTTCTCATCGGATCTGTTCTCATTGTTTCATGTAAAGTTCGTGTAAGTTCTCATTGGTTTTGTTTTTATTGATACTGAGGGTTAGTAATGTACATATAGATGTTGTTTTTCAAGAGCTACATTTACCAATATAGTTTTAAATTGAGGTTGTAGAATAGTTTTATCATCTCAAAATAGTAGAGATTTATATCCATCACCTTAATTTTCAGGGAGTGTGTTGATGTATGTATTAGAAATAAAAATCTGAGGATAGAATCTTGCGGAATTCCTTTGACTGATTTTTTCAATGAGGATTTTTTCAATGAGAATTTGGTCTTTATGAGGCAGTTGTTTTACGGGCTCTCAACTTTGACATATTGCAATCTGTCAGTGGGATCCACTATAGCCTAAGGCTTTATTTCTGACATTGATCTCCTCTGTAGCTTTCCGATCAGAATATTCCCATCTAGAGTGTCAAATGCTTTAAGAAGGTCTAGAAATATTCAGTAGGCAGTTTTTTATCTTCCCAGATGTTTTTTATTTCTTGGCAAAGTTTTGTGATGGCTGTTTTCGTACTGCGAACTTTCCTAAATCAACGCTGATGTTTTTAGGCTATTCGATGTTAGGTGCGCCACAAGTTGGTCATATATTATCGCCCTAAAAGTTTCGATACAGTTGGGAGGTATGATATCGGCCTGAAATTAGTAGGATCCTTTTTACTGTTTTTGTGTTTTGCAAATAAAAATTGACTAGTAGTTTTGTATAGCATTTTTTATGTTCTGTATCATGTTCAATTTCACAGATAAGGTAATGGTGATCTGAGATGGAATTTTCATATTCTTTGACTTGTAAATCTTCCTGATCAGGAAAATTTAAACAGCATCTATACTTGAAATAGTAGTGGGAGTTTCTATTGTGATAGGTAGATGGTGTCCTATGACATCCATGTCCCGTCTATATTATTTAATTTTATTTTACCGTACTTTTTCCTTCCGGTTTTAGAATATTAAAGTTTGTATCACCCACAATTATTATTTTGTCAAGGTTTCCCGAGTAATATTCGTGCCAAGTTTTAACTGAATAGTCTACCTCAAGTGGTTTTAAAGATCTCATGAGTTAACCCAAAATTACATACATACAGACAGAAAACTAGGCATCGAAGACCGAGAAAGCGAGAGAGATCTTTATTACCATACTTCAAGATTGAAATAGAATTGTTTAGCCTACATTAAATTAAAATAAATATATAAAATATCAACAAATCATTTAAAAAAATAATAGACCATTATATTATTCCTCACAGCGACCAAGTTCTAATATACCGGTAATAAAAAATCCAATTTTGACACTTTGTGTTGGAGAGAACTTGCATAAGTGCATATAAATCAACTCTTCAATCAAATTGCTGAGTTTTATTTAGGTTTACAGAGATAAATCCAGGTCACTAAGCCAATAATTGTAGCCCAGCCTCAATTGCACTATGCAAACCAATATAAACCCTTGGTTTTTAGGCACCCAGTTGCTCAGGAGGTGATGTTGGCGTCAGCATGTCACAAAATTGCACATACTCCCTTGGCAGTGTCACACAAACAACTTTGGGAGTTGAACCATTACGTGCGTGATCTTCCAGCTATGCTGGGGCTGGGGCCACATTAATTATATATTTTTATTATATATTCGGTGTTAATCTTTTTTGTAATAATTCTACGTTATTCTTTTGTAGATGAATGAAGAACCTAGTCTGTTGTCCCTGCCAGTAGAAGTCATGCACTTAATTGGAGACTACCTCTCACCCCGCGAGCTGGTGGCTATGACAGGAGTCTGCCGATATTTCCGATCGGTTTTCAATGACAACTTACTTTGGAAAAAGTACTCAGAAGGCGGAGAAACCAGCCGAAGACTGGATACTACAGTGAGTTTGGTTGAACCGAAATTTGAGATATTTCACACCACAAGTTTAGAACCTCTTTGTGAACATCGAATTCATTTCTTTAAGCAAAGGAGACTGTTGAACAATCTGCGGCAAGGTAGATTCGTAGAACACTTTATAGAGATTTCAAATTTGATTAGTCCACCTGAAAGACCACTAAAGAACCGGAAAATAACTTATGGCAGTAAGTTTTTGTTTACAAAAAATCAAGGAGACGACGGCGAAAGTATAAGGATATACGATATTGAAAATTCACCAACACTGTTACTATCTGTTGACATTGAACCCCATTTGGACTTATGTGATTTAATGTGGTTACAAGTTGCGGGCGATAGAGTTGTTGTGCGAAGAGAAAATTGGTTCTCTATTTATGCAATAAATCTGCCAGAGTCCCTCGATATACTAAACTCATTCAATATACCTATTCATATGGAAAACATAGGTGAGCAATTGATTATTGGAAAATATCTATTTATTGAAAACTTCGAATCTAATGTGGTGCACGTTTGGGATCTGTCCGACGGTAGCCAGTGCAGTGATATCCGACCTATAATTGGCTGTGATTTCAGTATAATAAATTACTCTCAAAATGAACAGTTGGTGCTATTTATGGGGGGTTTAGCCTATTATAATTCTTGGGATCCATATGTATGTGTTTACGATGTTGACTCAAATGATTTTTCTTCTTTTAAACCAGTTATAAGTAAAAAAGATTTTAAGGGTCTTGATTGCTACGGAGATATTGACAGTAATTATGTTGTTTTATTAGGCAAGAGTTCACTAATTCAAAACTGTTCTGTGTTCGTTTTTGACTACAAAAAATCCACTCTTGTGGTTAAAAGATCTGATTTAAATGGACATGGTGCAGCAGATGCTAGACTAGTTTCTGGATATTTGGTTAAGCCCTCAGAAGACAGTATTCATGTTATGGATCTGAAGTCATTGCAGATAGTTTGGGAAGTGCAGTTGGTGGGCCAGGTCCCCGGTGGATTTATTTTGATTGATGTGCTCTACATAGCCTCTCTCACCAGTATAATGGTGATACACAAAGACACAGGAATGGAGATTTGGGACTTTAACACTAGGAGTAAAGTTCTAGATATGCCAGAAGACTTCGGCAGCTTGAATGATTCTTGCTCTAAACTAATATCTTATAAGTCCGACAGAATTATGGTTCGTTCCTTCTGGTGAAAGACCCTCCTCGGAATTTTTCCTGTTTAGAAATATTATATATAGGCCTATCCACTAAAGTTTGCTAATCCGAAAATTCGCTTATTCCGAACATCTTCGATAGGGAAAGTATTAATTTCCCTTGTGTTATATAAGGGAAAAATAGAAATGAAGATTTTTTTATTGGAAAGAAAAACTAATATTTATAGTTGTAATATAAAGAAATTAATTAGATTATATTAGATAATGTTATTAACCCTCCAGAGGTCCCGTAGGTCAAAGTTACACCAATGGTCGCTTAAGGTCCTTTTGACCGCAATGTTGAAATTTCTTTAGGCCTATATAACATGAATAATGAAAACAATTCATATATCTTGAGTACCTACCATAACGTTTATTAATACATTTTTATAGAACAAAACTGTCTACATGAATAGAATATATAATATATGTATGTGTGAGTGTGTAAAAGGTATGAAGAAAAAAACCACCATGAAAATACAATTGTATAGATATAAAAAGACAAAATTCTAACTTTATAAACTGAAGTACATAAATGTATAATATGAATATGATAATTGATAGTTTTAGCATTGACTATGTACACTATCAGTAGACTTAATTCTTTGATGGAAATTTTAGTTAACAAAGAAAAACACCTGATTGTGGCAGGAGACTTAAATATAAATATTTTAAAAAATTCATGTGAATCAAGGGAGCTCAGGAATATATTGCGCTGTCATGGGATGAAACATTTAATTGATTTTCCCACAAGAGTAACATTAAGATCAGGGTCATGCATTGATAACTTTTTAACAAATATTAATAAAAATGAGACTAAAGTCACAGGACTTATAACAATGTTATCAGACCATGATGGGCAGTTGTTGGAGCTGCTTTGTTTTCAATCAGACTGTAGGAAAAGTTTGACCTTTTCAGGAAGAAAATTTTCAGCAGAAAATATCGAATTATTCAAACAGTTTTTAGAAAACGAAAATTGGCTTCCACTGTACAATGCAGGAATTGAAAAAAATATGAATACTTTGACCAAATTTTTACTTATTATTTCAATATCTGTTTTCCAAAAGTTACTAGGAAAAAGATTTTTAAAAATCAGTCGTGGATAACACCAGAAATTAAGAACGAAAAAGAAATGCTTATCGATTTAAGTAAGATGGTAAGACAAACTAAATCTCAGAACCTCAAAGAATTAGTTAAAGTTAGATATAAGATATATAATGAAAAACTGATTGAATCTAAAAAAAAGTATATGGATGAAAAAATAAAAAATTCTACTGATATACAGAAAGCAACATGGAAAATTGTAAATGAGGAACTGAATTGTAGTAGAAATAAGACACAGATAGACAATATTAAATTAAAAATCAATGACATGACTGTAAAAGACCCATCCTCTGTTTGTAATTATCTCAACAATTATTTTGTCAACATAATAGATGAAATGTTAGATGAACTCCCTCCAGCACAAATACAAACTGATGGTTTAAATAATTCTACAGATCAATGTATTCCAAATTTTAGGTGCCCACCGGTCGATGAAAAAGAGCTGGACAAAATTTTCGACTCTAAAAAGTAAATGGTCCAGTGGTTACGATGACGTTTCCATTAGGTTGATAAAATACCTTAAGTATCCATTAATTAAACCAATTTCACACTTAATAAATTCCTCTTTTACGAGGGCTATTCAGAAAGTAAGGAACGTTTTCGTCTTACGCCGTTGTACGAGCGCGTATCGAATATATTAGGGTATGAGAGTGCTCGGGGCCTCAGTGGCTATCCAGCCGTGACACTTGGAGCATCGTCGCGCCGCCCGTTTTCTTTCAATTTAAATTCAAAATGGCCGCTTCCGTAAAAAGTCCCGCCAGTTGCGAAGTGCGATCGGTAACACGGTTTTTGTTGACAAAAAATTTAAAACCGATAAAGATTTATCGAAAAGTGTGTGGAAGTATGGGAACAATGTCTTGAATGAAAGTTCTGTGCGTAAGTTGTGTATTCAGTTTACAACTGACCGAACCAATGTTCTTGATGAGCAGTGGAGTGGACGACCGAGCGTTGTGACTGACGAGCCGGTCACTAAAGTTGACGATAAGATCCGTGAAAACAGCTGCTCCACCATAACAAAGCTTTCGTTATCTTTCCCTCAAGTTTCACGGACTTTGCTGTGTTGACATTGAAAGAATAAAAATCGATAAATCTCTATCGGTTTTTAGTTTTTTGTCAACAAAAACCGTGTTACCGATCGCACTTCGCAACTGGCGGGACTTTTTACGGAAGCGGCCATTTTGAATTTAAATATAAAGAAAACAGGCGGCGCGACGATGCTCCAAGTGTCACGGCTGGATAGCCACTGAGGCCCCGAGCACTCTCATACCCTAATATATTCGATACGCGCGCGTACAACGGCGTAAGACGAAAACGTTCCTTACTTTCTGAATAGCCCTCGTATATCAGGCATATTTCCGGACAAATTAAAAATATCAAAGGTTATTCCGATTTTTAATTAGACAGGAATTGGAAATTATCGGCCTGTATCAATCCTCCCTTCCATTTCAAAAGTTTATGAAAAGGCAATGAAAAACAGATTGGTCAATCACATAGAACATAATAATCTTTTGGATGAAGAACAACACGGTTTTTGGAAAAATAAATCCACTATTTCAGCTTTAGTCTCATTTACAGAATCCCTATTAGAGTCAATGGACAAAAATACAAAACAATTGGCGTCTTCATGGATTTATCAAAAGCCTTCGATAGCATATCGCATGACCTACTTTTGGATAAATTGAATAATTTAGGGATTAAAAACAATCACCTAAAATGGTTTCAATCATACCTCACAAATAGAGTACAATATGTAGAAATATCATATACATCTAATAACAGAATTTTAAAATTTAATTCTAAAACTCAAACCATAAGAAATGGGGTGCCACAAGGTTCAATCCTGGGCCCTTTGCTGTTTATATGTTATATCAGAGGAATGCACAGTGTCTAAGTAGCACATGTGGTGTAAAGAGTCAGCTGTGTTTATATGCAGATGATTCCAACATGATCATGGCTGCTGGGACAGAACCAGAACTGGAAATAATGGCTCATGTTGAAATTTCAAAATTAATTGATTATTTCATTAAAAATAAGTTAATATTAAATAAAGAAAAAAACTAACTTTGTGGCTTTTTATACAAAACAAAATAGAACCGGTCTAGATCCTCTCATTCTGGGAGGCACTGAGGAAATAAATAAAATCAATGACACAAAATTCCTTGGATTGGTTATTGACAAACACTTGAGCTGGGATTTACATGTTGAATTTGTGATTAAAAAAATTAGTACCGGTATTTTTGTGCTTCGAAGGCTTTCCAAAATTTGCAGTTTTTCAGTTTTAAAAATGCTTTTTTATGCCCATATTCAGTCGCACATAGCTTATGGAATAGGAGTGTATGGAGGGACTTCAGGAAAAAATTTGAAAAAAATTCTAGTTTTACAAAAAAAGGCCCTAAGAATTATTTTGAAATTAAAAAGTGATGAGTCTGTGAAACAACACTTTATCGACTTAAATATTTTAACAGTTCATGGTTTATATATTTTTGAATGTAAATGTATATTAAAAATAATAATGAAAAGTGTATTAAGAAAGAGAGGGAGCACCCCTATAACACAAGAAATAAAAAAGAATTTACTGTTCCCAAACATAATCTAGAATTATACTCCAAGAGAACTAGTTATGCTGGCATGAAATTTTTAAGGATGATTCCTAAAGATATAAAAAATGTAGAAAATATATCAAAGTTCAAAACATTATTGAAAAAATATCTGGTAGGGAAAGCGTGTTATTCTGTTGATGAAATGTAGCTAAATTAAAATAGTCCTGAAATAAATTGTATTTTGTAGATCTTAAGATATACTTTATTTTCTTGTATAAAGAGTTGACGCTATTTATTGTACATTTGTGCAAATCTCAATAAAGATATTTTGATTGATTGATTGACTTATAATAGCATAGGCGTGTGTGAAGCCTATTGACGGTGGTGCAATCTCGTGCGGCGTATATGGAAGTACACGTAACATATGATAGACAAATCAGTATTACCACTCTTCTCAACCAAGGATGAAACATTTTATAACTGAAAGTTATGTTTGTTTTGGTAAAGTGTTTTTGCAGCACTGTAAATTTAGCTGAATAATAACAACATCGATGGCAGCGACTCTGGTGTGGCGTACACCGTACTTGCAAAATTTTGCCTCACACTAAATGCATTGGATGAGAGGTCTATTCACGTTAGTGTACATATTCAATGGTTTTAGTCTGGCATTGTAAAAAATACAGTACTTATAAGTACCATAAAGGTACTTATAATTTGTAATTGTAACAGGTTGTTTTGTAAGTTGGGTAACAGGTTGATGTTCATCTAAATTAATTTTTGCTCCATTGTTGGGTTCAGTTTCCCTATCAGAAAAAACCGTCTCTGTGCCGGAGATTATTTTCCAAACTGTCCGGCTCATCTTCGTTGTAATGAATCACTATGTTTTCACTGTCACTGTTATCAAAGAGGCGTCGCCTTGTATAGTATAACAAAGTGTCTACGTAACTATTACTATTTACGCCATAGTACATATGGCGTATAGTAAACGTAACTTTTTAACATATTTTAGTTATTAAATAATTTCTAAGGAATTACAAGATTCTTTAGATTTAGTTTCCCCTGATAATAATAGTTAAATATGGTCTCATTTGATACATAATCATGGATGGACTTGGTTACAATCATTGACGTACATATTATTATATTTTGCCTGTCTTGAACATCTCCAACTACACACCAGAAATGCCCCCCCTCCCCCTCCACTTGTGTTAAAACGTCACACTACTAGTGCGCCAGCTGATCTGAAATTATGCAATTTTGATGGAATTATCCCAATAATTAACTGGAAATCCCCTAAAATAAACAAATATTTACCCAACTTCCTCTTAAATCTCTGGAAATTCGGTAATTTTCCCGCTTTTAGCAACACCGATCAGCTGGCACACCCCTTCTGTGACTTAATCTCTCTGAGCACTCCGGCCTAGTGTGGCTTTGCACATTGGCTTTGCCTTGAATTACATCATTAGTATGCATGCTTTCAATTGCAGGGCTTTGATGTAAATTACTTATTGGTTTTACAGATCACTAGATGGTATTTGTGACATTACCAACCAAAATGCCCTAAAATGTGATCTTTATGTTAAATGTAGGCCTATCTAGGAAAATAAAATGATTAGTTTCATTGCCGCTTTGAGTAATGTGGTCTGGAATCATTGGGTAATGCCAATGAGGTTTTTAGTAGTTTTTTAAAGATCTTTCAGTTTTCTCATGTTGTATTAGTGAGTGTTTTCATAAGAAAGATTTAAAATCTCACAGTAAAGTTAAAGTACTAATAAGTTATTAATTTATATGTGCTACCCTTGAGAATCTTAAGAAATGGATACTCCTTGCACAGAGGCGGATTTGAACATTTTCCGCCCTTGGGCTATTCGGCGCCCCCACCCCCCCCTAAAAAAAAGTTCAGGAGCATTATTATGCTGCTCTAGTTGGTATCAGTGTAAAAGCTCATTAATTCAACAGTCCAGATATCTCGAAACTTTAATATTAAACAGACTCATATATGGGTAATATTCCCATTACACGATAATGCTGGTTCGCGAACTCATGAAAATATACCTGGTAGTACACCTTCATACCAAATTACCACAGACACATAGATAGATATCTATCTATCTATCTATATATAAATATATATATATATATATATATATATATATATATATATATATATATATATATATATATATATATATATATATATATATATATATGAGAACGAATATATACATATACATACATATGAAAATTAACTAATGGTGTTTTTGGCTTCTGGGGACCTCAAAATGAAAAGGTAAAATGGTACCGGGCTTAGGTCTTACCATGGCTACTACTGTAATAGCGTATTCCCTATAGGGAAATTCGTTAAAAAAGTTGTCGGAATCTTTATGGATCTCTCTAAAGCTTTTGACAGTATATCTCACGAAATACCTATTACTTTCTAAATTACAGTCACTAGGAATTAAGGGTATTTCATTACAATGGTTTAAATCATATCTCTGTAATAGATTATAATACACCGAAATAACGCATATAAATAATACCGGGGCCTGTTTCATAAAAAGGGACAGGTTTGACTATTCCGACAATCTGAAAAATTTGTCAGAAACTATTAATTATTTGTAAATTATACCATTCGACAGATGACAATTTTAAAATTGTAAATTGTCACACGTTTTTATCTTTTAAACAAATTGACAATTGTCACAAAACAAATGTTAAGAATTGTGTGTCAGAAACATTAATCTGACAATTGTGTCAAGACATTGACATATTTGTAAAAAATATTCAACATAAAATTGTAAATTTTGAAACTTATATGAAACAAAAATTTGTAGAATTGTGAAAATGTCAAATTTACCTGTCACCTGTCACACCTGTCACTTTTTATGAAACAGGCCCCAGAATGTTAAAATATCCTTCCTCAACTCAAGTAGTAAAGCATATGGCATTCCTCAAGGTTCAATATTAGGACATTTACTTTTCATCTGTTACGTAAAAGATACGTCTCAATGCCTTGGTTCCTTTGATAATATCAAAGCTCAACTCAAAGTTACTAACCTTGATTAACCGTCACGATTCAGATCGACCAGTGTTCTTGGTGACCCGGGTTTCGACCTTAAAAGGCCATTTTCAAACCGATGTACAGTAGATGTCAAACAATCACTTCATTGAAGGTCGTCAAAATTAAAATACAGTCCACAAACACACGTAACATTGAATATTTACACACGTACAAACACATATAGACGGTTCCGGCCGGCCGCTTATTATCAAACTGGTTCAGATTGTGCTGGCGTTATCAGAATGTCTTGTCCCCCTACCCCCTCCGCTGTCGTCAAAGGACTGCATGCCATCCTGATTACGTGTCAACGCTATTACACTGTTAAAGAGTTAATTAGCACCGTAATTCAACTTGTCGTTCAAGATGTTTGTAGGGTCTGCTTTAAATACCTTGTATATCTCAAATTCTTCCAGAGAATAAAGATATTGTCCCTTTTTACATTTGTGTAATACTTTTAAATTTTCTGTTGAACTATGGACACTGTGATTCATCTCACACAGGTGTTCGGCAAAGGTGGACTTTTGTTTTTGTAGTCGGGTTTTAAAGAGATGTTCTTTGAACCTCGTTTCAAATGATCTTCCTGTCTCACCTATATAAAACTTGGGACAGTCGGAACATTCTAATCTATATACACCAGTGCTTGAGTTTTTGTTTAAATTAGAACTGTTAGTTTTTTTTTAGGTTTTATAAGGTTCCCAATTTTATTTGATGTTGTGTAGGCCAATTTAATGTTGTGAGGTTTTAGTTCTCGTTGCAAACTGTTATTTAAATATTTGCCGTATTCTATTGAGACATCTTTAACTTTTCCATTTTGATCTGGCTTTTGATCTGGTACATCTAGTGTTTTGTTAGGTTTGGATTTCTTTTTAATTAATCTATCTACAATGGTACTTTGGAACCCATTAGCGGTGGCGATGTATTTTATAATGCATATGTTCAGTTTCGTAATCCTTTTTGTTCAGAGGCATTGACAACAATCGATGAACCATGCTCCTGTAGGCTTACATCTTATGTGACTCGGGATGATATGAGGTGTAATGGATGGTGCTATCAGTTGTTGTAGGTTTTCTATAAATACTTTATCTTAATTTACCGTTCTCTTTTGTTACTGTTGTGTCTAGGAAATTTAATTTGATATTTTCTTCTAATTCCAGGGTGAATTTAATATTGGTGCCTGTGCTATTCAGGTAGTTTTTCAGGATTTCAACTTGTCTTTTGTTACCATTGTATACAATAAAAGTATCATCTACATAGCGGTGGTATGACTCGATTTTTGGCCTGTATTTATTTTTGTCTTAAAAAATGTAGTGATTTTCAAAATGGTTTAAATATATCTCAGATAATATACTCGAAAGTGGTGAACCCATGGCAAGTCCATCAGTTTGCTTGTAATATTTTCCGTTAAAATAGAAGTAGTTCTGATTCAAAACCAGTTCTAATAAAGTCATTATTTCCTCAACTTGATCTGAGTTAAGATTAGAGTTCGATAACTGGCTGTCTTTGGTTATGGATAATGTTTGTTTTACAGAAATGTTGGTGAACAAGTTTACTATATCTAAAGATGCAATTATTCGTAGTTTAACAGAAAATTTAAAAGTATTACACAAATGTAAAAAGGGACCATATCTTTATTCTCTGGAAGAATTTGAGATATACAAGGCATTTAAAGCAGACCGTACAAACATCTTGAACGACAAGTTAAATTACGGTGCTAATGCACTCTTTAACAGTGTAATAGCGTTGACACGTAATCAGGATGGCATGCAGTCCTTTGATGACAGCGGAGGGGGTAGGGGGACAAGAAATTCTGATAACGCCAGCACAATCTGAACCAGTTCGATAATGAGCGGCCAGCCGGAACCGTCTATATGTGTTTGTACGTGTGTAAATATTCAATGTTACGTGTGTTTGTAGTCTGTATTTTAATTTTGACGACCTTCAATGAAGTGATTGTTTGACATCTACTGTACATCGGTTTGAAAATGGCCTTTTAAGGTCGAAATCCGGGTCACCAAGAACACTGGTCGATCTGAATCGTGACGGTTAATCAAGGTTAGTAACCTGTTGTATTTGATTAATATGATTCTGGAGGCATAAACCATGAATAAATTAAAAATATTAACAGTTTTTAGTTTGTATGTGCTAGAATGTATAATGCATGTGAAGAACAATTATGATAGCATGATGTTAGCCAACCGGATTACTTATAGTTAAATAAAAATGGTTTATGTGCCTCAACTGTCGAGTAATCCTTTATGTAGTTTGCACTACTGCAGTTTCGATGCGCAGGGGATCGTCATCAGGTTAAAACACAGGGTCAAGATTTCTTTCCAATCGGATTCGTCAGGTGATAAAAACACTATTGGAATTGATGCGGATTCCAATCACGCGTCAGGTTGATACACATACACACGACAATACGGACATGGACGAAAAACACTTAAACAAACAGTCAATGAACATTTTTACACCGGTACCGGTATGCGTGACGGTTTCGCGCGCAAAGGGTTGGTCTAGACTGCGGATTGAAACTGCAGTAGTGCAAACTACATAAAGGATTACTCGTCAGTTGAGGTATATAAACCATTTCAATTATGATAGGTTTAAAATGCACTGTGAAAACCACACATACAACACCAGAAACAAAACTGATATTTTTTTTACCTCAACATAACCTTGAGGTTTTTAAAACTAAGCCTTAACCTCAAAAAATTTCTCTTTGAAAGGCCAATTATTCTCTAGATGAATTTTATTCATTGTCACCTTAGAATAAGTATTAAGCCGCGTCCGCACTGGCCGAACATTCGCGGCGAACTTGTTCGGCGAACACGAAAAATCAACAAACATTATTAACGAACAATTACCGGCCATATGATTTACATTCTAAAAGGTTAGCAACGAACAAACAAAAGTTCCGAAGAACTTTGTTCGGCGAACATGTTCGGCCAGTGCGGACGCGGCTTTAGTAATTAAGAACTTGACACTATTTATTGTATGGGACAGAACATGCATAATATGGGTGAAAATAAATAATAAACAGTAAATAGTGTGAAGAAGAATGGAAACGTAGATAGTTCATCCTGCCATCACTTATCCACAGTTGGCTGCAACACTGTGTTGCGGCCACCTCACACTGAGCCGGGGAAAAGTACAGCCACACATCAGAAGTACCATGAAAGTGGCTAAGGCCAGGCGCACACGGGCGATTTTTTAATTGACCGATTAAAAAATCGGCCTGTGCATCATTAGAGGACGATTTATTATACTTGGACTATTTATCATTTATTTGTAAGTCAAAGAGGACCAATAATTGATTTGATTTGTTAGTATTAAGCCTATTAAGTGACTTAGCCAATTGTTTACTAAACCTAACGGCTCAATAAATGGATTTGAATTTGAACTATATTATGTACCTTACTATACCACTCTGGAACCGATAATCCCTGTGAGTTTCCTAAAAAAATTTTATTCTTTACAACCTTGTTTTTTATTTCCCTGTACTTACATCCTTTAGTCATAGTCATAGTCAAAACTCTTTATTTATTTTAATGTACAAATTTTACATAGTAAATAGCGTCACATATTTTTTATTATAAAGAGATAATAAAATAGCAAACATGATTTACATTAAATAAATAAAATAAATCATTTTTCTTAATGTCCTACAAATAAAAAATAAAAAAGTTAAAAATTATAAACATTTTGCACAAATTATATACCGTACTGAAAGAGAATGAAAAAATTGAAGTGTACTGAGTTCTTCCAATGAATACAATGATTTGTTAATCATTGTTGTTTAAAAATTGTGTAATGCTTAATTTATCAATGTTTGAAATTTAGTGACAAAAGATACAATTTGTAGTAAAAAAATTAAGTCTGAAGTATTTAGGGTAAAACCAAAACCTTAGTTAAGTATTAAAAATTTACTTATTCAAAAAATGGATATAAGAATAACTGTGGGGAAATATAACTGGAATATTTTGCTTGACTGAGGGGAAGTTTGGTTTTCGGAGGCGAAATTGGTACGATCAAAGCAGTGAAAGGTGAAACACTCACTAGGGCCTACGATAACTCGGGCCTGCATACATTTTTGGTCACATGACCAGATGCGGCCAAATCTCAGCTGCCATCTCCATTTGAAAGCATTTGCAATAGCCTGACTCAGCATCAGTTTTTATGTGTATTTTAAATACAAGTAAATGAAGTCATAAGTTCTGCATATCCTTCTAATCCTCATTAACTTACAAATTAAATGATACTAATAACGTTCCGCTTTACAAAACTTAAAGCTAACTTTTTAGGTAAAAGAAAAACTTGAATTTCTCACACTGGAGGATGCATTGACTTTTTTGTAAACAGATTTCTTCCAATGATTTTAAAGATATTTCTAGGAATAAGACATGAAATAAGCGTCTTAAATCAGTAGTTTGACAGTTAGAATTTTTATTTTCGATAAAACAAATTAAATTGTACAGTACCATTTCTTTTCTAAAACTTTGTTAATTGCAACGAAATATACTTTCATGTAAACAGCTGATGAATAGTGTAAAAAAAATTAAAAAATAAGATTTGACTTTACCTCGTCATAAAAAATATCATGAAAATTGTTATCTTTACAGTAATGGTATCATTTTGTTCCTCATTTAATCTAGATTATAATATATATAAGTCTCTTGTCTAATAACCTATCATCTAATTCCTAAGAGGTGGGAAATAAGTGAAGGATGTCACGTTTTCACAATAAAATAAAATTATTTTATCTTATGGAAACTTGTGCTGCAGATCGGCCGCAAATATTCACGTGACTTTGGTGGTGGGGGGAAATATGTAGAGTTCTTTCCCGGAGCACAGAGTAAGAAATTCTTGTGGGGTTAACCCCTGATGGAAAGGAGTGGGGGGAAGTGTCGACAGTGTCGTCTACCACGCAAATGTTGATCTTACAAGCAATGCAGAAAATCATGCTTACAAGGCATGTTCAACAGCGTTGCCAATTCGAGGGTAATTACCCTTTTTGTGGGTATTTTGGACCTTCGATGGTAATTTTTTGAAGATAAAAGGATAATTTTACTGAAATTGACAAGTTTGACTCAGATAAGATCCAAAGTAGATTTAATACAAGAGCCTACCCATAGCACAAAAACGTTATTTTCACGTGAAAATAACGTTTCTTCTTTTACATTTTCACGTAAATTTCACGTGAAAAAAGGAGAAAATCACGTTATTTTCACGTAAAAATACCGTAAAAATTGCACTGAATTTCACGTGGAAAAAACGTGAAAAACGACGTGAAAATGACGTTTTTGTTTCACTTAATTTTTACCTATTTAACTTATGTTTTACTGAACATTTAACAAATTTTTTCAACAAAATTTGTAAATGAATGCTTTTTTTCTAACCAATACATTTAAAAAATGTAAATAAAGTCGATCAAAAATTTCTTACCCTCATCTGAATTTGAACCCACAATCTTTCTGTCACTGTCCTAGCGCCGTAACCCTCTCAGCCACTTTTGCTGTACCAAGCAGGTTTAAATTACTATTTATACATTTAATACTCAACCTTCCTTGTACTTGAGCAAGTCAAAATTAAAACTCTGGCCCAATTTGAAATAACTCTGTGTTTGTTAATAATAATAATTTTTTTAATCCTTTATAACTATATTTACTATTGCGTATTAAATATTTAAAGTGTTATTAAAATTTATATAACCAACGCATGAAATTACATCCTGTTGGAATAATGTAAAGGCTAAAAAATATAATTATAAATTGTTGATACCACAAATTGAAATTTAAATTGTTATTTCGAAAGCTATAATTAGACAATATCTCTACATAAGTAAATCTGATACTTTGACAGTCAAATAAAATTATCAATAACTAAAAAGTAAAATAAAATTTGAAAATAAATTTTTTAATTTAATTTTTTTAAATACGGTATGCATTTTTACATAGATTTTAAATGCAAAAATACTTACTCTCTCCTTTACCCGTTTTTTAGATTTAAATTTTGCCACATAATTTGTACATGAGAAATATTCTATTATTCGCCTTTTTCTCATTTGACATTTTTCACATAATTTCACGTTAAAATGATATTATATTTTCATCAGTTTTTGACATTTTACATTTCTAACGTAATTTTACCCCCATGAAAATAGTTGTTCAAATTTGATCAAAAAAATATATCAGAACCTGATCAAATTTGATCAAATTGGTATGGATTATGGGACATTCCAGGATCAAATCTGATCAGATCTGATCAGGGGTTTGATCAACTTTGAACAAGTCTGATCAGAATTGATCAAACTTGAACAAATTTGATCAGGTTCAATTTTGATCAAATTTACTCAGTTTTGGTCAGATTTGATCAGTAATAGTCAGGTTTGTTCAGTCATGATTAATTATATTCAGATATGATTAGTTTGTGCAGAAATTATCACTTTTATTCATTTTATATCAGATTTTTTTAATATAATAAGAAATGGTTAGATTTAATCAGGTATAAAACTCCAGATATTTATATTAATTATATTAAATAAAAGGGTTAGTAGTATAAAAAAAATACTATTTGATTATATGTATAGTCCTATATAAAAATAAATAATACAGGTACTGTAAGTACAAAGTTTTGCCTTATAGGCTACTGCTTTAATTAATGTCTTTTACAAGTTTATATAACTTATATAATTTATATATATGCATATATAATACACATTATACATGGTAGTATATTGACCGGAGTCTTTGTGCTTTCAGCACAAAATTTTAAATTAGTACAAAGATACAGGTTGCAATATGTTTGTTCTATAACTAATTCAGTTAATATTTTTGCACCTCTAGCTAGCAACAGAGCCAGTCCTGTCAGGATGTCAGTATAACACAGAATAACAACACACAAATAACACAGAACAACAGAATGACGAATGCTATACGTTACATCTCTATTTGTTCTGCGGTTGACAAGGAGGAGAAACTTGTCAAAACATATAATAGCAGATATAAACATATGTGTCAAATAGCACACTGAGTCGTTAGTTATAACTGAATTCAGTTGAAAATATTTCCATCACATTATGTCGTTCATTTGAGCTGAAAACCAAAACATAATTTGGTTTGGCCTGATGAATCCTAATTAATTAACAAACCAAACATCTCGAGTATAGAGACCAGTAGTTAGCCGCGGGCCAGGTGTTAGTCACACACACTCACTCTTGCGCTCTTGCACACCTTCCCGTCGCGGTGTCGGCCGGTGGGCAACTAAGCCGGCGTCGTGACGTGACAGCGCAGCCTCCGCGCCAACCCCCCCCCCCCCCGCCCCGGCACCAGATGGCCTTCATTGATCCGACGCCCTCCCACGTACACGCGGACACACTCCGCGCATACACAACATAGTGAAGCACAAAAATATACTTATGTTAACTTATGTTAAATTAGCACAAGGATTACGGTATATTAGAATAGAACATAGTTAATTCTTTATTAAAAATAATTAAGCGATTTCCAATCATATAATGCTTAAGTCTGTAAAGTGTTGACTTTTTTCCCATCTTTTTTACATTATTTTTTACATGAGTAAATTAATGACAATCTGATCTGTGTTGTATTTATTGAAGTAACTTATTTATTTTATTTACACACTGATTTTTCTTTATATATTCAAAGAAAATTGGTATATATATTTATTTAAATAATAAATTTCTGTCCAAATAAATTATTTTCTTCTAATTATGCAAAAAATGTAATTTACAAAATACTCAACCAATTATTAAAAATATATAAAAATTCCATGTTGTTTCGTGTAGGCTGAAAAAATATAAAGTTTTAAGTTAACTATGCTTCAACACACTTGATCAACCCTGATCCAAGATATTTGATCAAATCTGACTTCATCTAATCAGGCCTGATCAATTTTGGTCAGGCCTGAACATATTTGATCAAGACTGATCAAGGCATTTGATCAACTTTATTCAGGCCTGATTATATTTGATCAGGCCTGATGATACTTGATCAGGCCTGATCATTTCTGATCAGGTTCAAGTCCACCTGATCAAACCTGATTAACTTCTTTGATCAAAGTTGATCAGTTTTGTTCAAACTTGATCAAATCTGTTCAAGTCTGATTATCTTTGATCAAATCTGTTCAAATCGTTTTTATGGGGGTTGACGTGAAAAAATATTCTTCTTTTCACCTTTTTTTCACGTTCACATTTTTTACGTAATTTTGACGTGAAAAAAATATTCTTTGTTTCGCCTTTTTTCACATTCACATTTTTCACGTAATTTTGACGTGGAAAAAATATTCTTCTATTTACTTTTATATAATCTTTACATTTTACACGTGAAAAAAACGTGGATTTTCACATTTTGTGCTGACTGGGCAAGATCGTGCCAAAACCATCCTACACTCATCTCTCATTCATATTTAGGTTAAAATACCTACTGTGTGAAGTCCCTGTCTTAAAAAGGTGATTTAGTGAATATAAAACAAAAAGTAAAAAAATGTAAAAAAATTTTGGTGAAAATCACGTTTTAAATTTCACGTTTTTTTTTTTTACTTTCACAATTTTACGTTATTTTCACGTGAAAAAAACGTATTATTTTTCACTTTTACATTTTCACCTTTTTTCACGTGAAAATAACGTGATTTTCACATTGTGTGCTGACTCTGTAATGGGTAATATTACTTAAAAACTTTCCTTACATTTACCTCTCAACCTGTCTAAACTTACTATAGTCCACTATGTTTGAATTTATTACAATAATTCTACATTAATAATAGGTTTTTTGTGCAATTTAGTGCTTATCCGTCATATTTGGTATTTTTGAGGGTAATTTTGCCAAGGACCGAGGGTAATTTGATGAAAAGTGATTGGCAACGCTGATGTTCAATGTCAAGCACATGCCTTGTTAAATTGAGATTGCCAATTTACGATGCATATAACGTATATAAAATAGGCCTATGTATATATACTATATAAAGTTTAAGATATATAAAAAATAATTCAGATGTATGTATATATATCTGAAAATGAACGAATGGTGTATTTGGATTCTGGAGACCTCTAAATGAAAAAAGTAACATGGTCCCAGGTTCAGGTTTTACCATGGCTACTACCGTAAAAGCGTATTCCCTATGGGGAAATACGCTAAAAAATATAATGTAACCTTGGTTATATTAAAGAGAAAAAACATTACAGTAGCCAAAAGGCATTTAAGTTATTAGGTGAACAGGCCGGAAATACTGTGATAATGATATAACTTTAAAATAATAAAATAAAAACAGGAAAGTATTTTAGTAGGCCTACACAAAAAATGCATTTAAATTTGGTTAGTATTTAAAATTATTTTATTATATTGATTATGATTTATTTAAGCATTAATCGTTAGTTTATTTAACTGCCTTTCTCCTTTTTTCGGCGTTATATAACAGTATTATGGTACTTAAAAGCAACAATTAAGCTTTGGGCTAATTTTTAGGGTAATTAAAAATATATTTGGGGTAAATTTTCCTCTTGTTTAGGGTAAAACTATAGCTACAAGGTGGCAACACTGCTGGTCACTTGTCACTCTGACTCTGTCTGTCTGTCACTGCCACTCTGCACTCTCCAGTCTCCACTTCTCCTCACTCTCCGTCAGTCACACGCCTCACACGACACGACTACGAGTCGATGTTAGGAGTCACACACTTTCACGGTTTCACGGCGCTTTTGTTTTTGTAGTATCCTACCTAACCTATTTAACCTCAAAATTGGACAAAGTTTGTGCGGTTGGTTGCAAATTGGAAATGAATGTACACACATTTGATTTAATTTGGTTTTAATATCAAATAAATTGTTGCAATGGAAAAAATAACTGGCTCAGAAATCATCTCTAACCTAAATTTTAAGCAACCCAACTCAAAGCATGGGTGTGCCAATAAAAACAAAGAACATCAACCCAATAATAAAAAATGTAAGTACCTACACAAAATTTTTCAAGTGTAGTTTACTCAGCCAGTTTACAGAATGCTGTGGCAGTTAGATGAGGTATTTTATTATTGCTCAATATGTCAGGAATTACATTCACACATCCAAAACCAACTTGGTACATTAACTTAGACCCCTTGCTTAGCCTACCATAGACCAATCGATGCTTGGATTAGCATGTTCACTGCAGAATATGACATGATTGACCTCTCCCGTTGCTGACAAATGTCATTGCATAAAAACATTACTTATGGTTGCTGAAGACCGTCTGGTTGCATGAAAAGCGCTTGCCGATTGATTTTACAAGTCATCCATCACTTTGAAAATACTTATCACTCACAGGCGAGTGCTCAGCACTTGGCGCTTTTGCGCACTAGCCTATTCCGGCACATCAAATATACATTTCATTTTAGTTTAATGTCAATAATTTTATCAATAAGTTTACTGTAATAGAAAGATAATGTAGGCCTAAAAAGTTTTTAACACGTTCGCTGCTAAGGGCCTGAGACGTGTTGATCACCAGGATATTAAAAAATGTTTATCTTATTTGATAGTTTTGCACCAGAAATAAAAGTTTTAGCAAAATGGGAAATTTTGAACCTTAAAACATTAAAAAAAGGCTCCCCGCCACTTTATCTCCAATCGGAGACGGCAGCAGCGTGTGAGTGGAACATAGTTTTTAGTAGCATACTTGATTTTTATTGTTTTATGGCTAAATTTAATAAGTTTTGCTATAGAAATATAATAATATGTTAGTAATACCCCCTTCGCAGCAGACCTGCATACTCAGCGAATTTCCAAATTAGGCCTAGTAGGCCTAATAATATTAATTTTGACGAGATGAACCTGTAAAAAATTTCATGTAAGTTACGTGCTCATAAATAGGGAAATAAATTAAATGTCTATTCTCCTTATGATAAATATAGGATAAGAGTATGCAGGTATGCTGCCATGGGAACACTAAAAGTAGATGGGAAAAGAGTATGCAGGTTTGCTGCTATGATATGTAGGCTACAAAAACCAAGATTTTTTTACATAAATCGTCGAATCGCAACTGAATGAAGCTAAATACCAAGTTTCATCCAAAAATATTACAAGTGGTTAATAAGTGAAATATTAACACATCCTTATTACATGGAGCCCTAAAATACAATGTGCTGTCTTTAGACTTTTTAATATCTCGGTAACCAATGGAGATAGAGCAAAGCTTCAAAATAGTGAGCAAAGCTTCAAAATAGTAAATTGTGTGTGTTTTTGAGCTAAATCCAGTGATGGAAATCAAAATTTAAAATTAATATGAAAAATGAAAAAAACCATTTTGGGCTACAAGCCCCTCCCCCCCCCCAAAAAAAACTACCCCTTCCGGTAGGTTGATATATCTTGTTTACGAACTCATCCAAATAAAGGTAGGATTACTCATCTCTACCAAATTTGGTCTCAATCGGACATTTTTATAATAGTTATCGTGTCTAGACACACACACATATATATATTAGGTAGAGAGAGATATGTATAAAAATAGATATAGGATATATATATACAAATTTTAATGACTATTATTTTTGGTCTCAGGGCACCTCAAAACGAAAAAGTAACATGGTCTTTCGCTTAGATCTTACGATGAGACCTACGGTGATAGCTTATTCCCTATGGAAAATTTGCTAAAAATCAAGTAGAAGTTAATTTTTAACAATTTACCACTCCTTAAAGTTCCAGATTCACAGATACACTCACATTGTTCACATCCTCCATACATCCTCCATTGTTCACAGATACACTCACACACACCGCGATGACAAAAATGGCGGATAACCTTGCCCAAGCGAAAACTGACTTTCGACATGTGTCCTATAGACACACCAACTCTCAAGTGAGTGTTTCGTACACTGCTGGTGGAGAGAAAAACATTTCTGAAAAGCACTGCAGAACGTCTCCAATTGGCGACGAATGATCCAAGTAGCGCCTGGGCCCGTCTCTAATCGGAGACGGCAGCAGCAAACGTGTTAAATGTGTATACAATTTTCGATAACTTAAAAATAATCGTATTCTAGGGGCCTATACATTTTTTCTTCATTAGTGTTCTTCCATTGACAATTTAGAAACATTTGAATCACTGTCTTAGTCATAGTCTGGACCCATTGACCATTTCCAGGATGTAAGAGCCATTGTTATTGTCAATGAATAGTCATTTATTCCATCTTTCAACACTACAATATTGCAATCGATTTTGTCACATGCCATAATATTAGTCTTATAAATAATTTGATTGCAGAAAAAATGGCTGGCTACATGTCCGTGTGGATAATTTTCAGTCACCATCTCTGTACAAGAGTGCTTATGAGGATTTCTGTTCAGCTACTTAAAATGAATATGACAGAATTTTTAGGCCTACATTATAATATCACAGATAAAGAAAAATATTTAAAATATTAATTAGGCTAATAGTACTAAAATTTGAAATAGCCTAATAACAATAAATACAAAACATTGAATCCACACATTGAAGTAAAATTAATTTAACAATGGTAACTACAACATTAAAAATTTAAAAAAAAAGATAACAATGACTACAATAAAAATGGGCTCAATATAAAAAAACAATGTACTATAAACCTATCACATTGATTTAACAAAAACAAAACCAATAAAATTATTTTATCATGATCAAAAAATAAAATTTGCACAATTAAATTCTGTCATATTCTGGGTTTGCAGAAAGCCACATGGTCAATTTTTTCTTGAAAACTCTTAACGGTAGTGATTTTGTTTGACTATGCAAAGAAATGAAAAATTCCAGATACAAAATGACAAAACGGTTGACTGTAATCTACACTGAGCCAAATCAACTTGGCTTTTGTTCCTGGTATTTTAACAAAGAAACTTTTTCACACAACTTATGACTTCTTTAATTTACCTTTACATTATCAAGGCAGTGTAAAATATAAACATTTATAACAGTTAAAATACCAGTAAGTTTATCCTTAAACAGAGGCTTATAGTGAGCTAATCTATGTGATTTGGTAATTATCCTCAAAGCCTTCTTTTGAATGAACAAAACTTCTTGTACATGAGAGCTACCTCCCCACAGCAAAGTACCATAGCTTATAATTAAATAAAAATGCAAAATATGCCAGATGTAAATAATGAGGAGGTATATTATTGCTCAAGCTCTTAAGAAGAGAAACGACTCTTGACAATCTTGAACAAATGAGTTCAATGTGTGGTAACAAACTCAAGTTACTGTCAATAACAATACCTAGTATTTTTGTACTATTGGTTTCATTTGAAACATCAAACCTGTTTCTTGTGTGGCAGATTAAGTGCTGTGTTTCATTTTCATTTAAAACTAAACCATTTACAGAAAACCATTTCTTGGCCTCAATTAATGTTGTTTCTGTGACAAGAGTAAGCTCATTGACATTACCACTAATACCACGGAAAAATGAAACGATATCGTTTCATTTTTCTGTGCTGATACAAAGAAAAGTCATATCATCAGCAAACATTGTGGTTGATGAACGAGATATATTAGGTCATTGATTGATATTAAAAATAACGGAGGCCCTAAAATTGAGCCCTGGGGCACACCTACTTTCACTTCCTCACAAGTAGACTGCTCACCCCCTGCATCAACAAACTCTGACCATCCACACAAATATGATTTAAAAAACTTCAAAGCTACACCTTGAATACCATAATATTCAAGTTTACTTAACAAAAGAGAATGATCAATCAAATCAAAAGCCTTGCTCAGATCACAGTTGTTAACTAAAAAAAACTGTTGTTAAATAAAAAAACATCAGGCAACCCAAGGAGCATATATATACAAGTGTATTGAGTTTGTGTATATCTATAAAAAACTTAAGAAGTCACTTGTTAAAACTAGATATAAAATGTTATCTTACCACCAATAGTTTTCACACTTTTCGGTTTCTTTATCAGGGCAAGACTTTATGGACACCCGGGATATTGAAAAAAACATGAAAAAACTCCATTGTTAATTTAAAACACTTTTCCCGAAACTCCCGTCTGACAGGCCCGATTATATTTTCATAAACCCACATTGGCAACACTGCTTACAATGGCAGAAGCCCATCCTCCTAATACCTTTCTCCCATCTATTCTCCTACTTGGTGATATATTATATATTCAGTTTGGTTCGGTGGCGTGACCTTTACAGCTGATCTGATAAAAACGTGCCGGTCTCACAAGCCCAGGGTTTCGTTTAATAGTGTAAGCAGTTACAATTATGTTTTTTTATTTAAGTGATTTTTTAGAAATATGGAAAGAGATAGGAATAACATGTCAAGGATAAGTGTACTGGCAAAGTGTACAGCCCAAATGAATCATAATAGACCATGAAAATGTTGACATAAGAAGAGATTTTATATAAAATAAGAGCCAATAGACAATAGACAAATTCTTTATTAACATAACATAGAGAAATGCAATTTCGTCAATTTTACATAGTTTTTTTTTCTTCACTAGGCCAGTCCAGGTTCTTAATTCTTCCTCCAGTCCAGGAATTCATCAATGGAGTAAAATGGTCGGTCGATGAGCCAGTTGGTCAGGGCTTCAATTTCTTCATGTTCAGCATCTTTAGATCTTCTGGTAGGAGGTTGAAGAGTTTTCTCCCCATGTATGATGGTTTCCTCTCATATGATGCAGTGTGATGTAGAGGGAGGTGAAAGTTTGATGCATGACGGGTGTTGTATGTGTGTATATCATGGCCTCGTTGCAGCTGTTCGATTGTGGCATATAGTATGACTTCTTTTATGTATAGGCCAATGACTGTTAACACATTTGCAGTTTTGAAGGCATTTCTGCAGCTCTCCCTTGGGCCAAGGCCGACCATAATTCTGATTGCTCTTTTCTGAAGAAGCAGAATTCTATTAAGGTTCCCTGCTGTTGTGCCTCCCCAAACTGCAAGGCCGTATCGCAAGTGGGACTCGAACAATGCATGGTAGGCAGTTTTTGTTGTAGCTTCGTCACTCACAAAGTTTACTATTTTCAAAACATATAAGCAGGAGTTCAGCTTTTTGGAGAGTGTATCAATGTGATTGTTCCAGAATAGGGCATTGTCGATAGTCATTCCTAGAAATTTTGTCTGGCTTTCCATTGACACTTCTGGCAGCTCTGGGACTTCTTCCTGTCTTCTCCCAAAAGCTAGTTGTTTGGTTTTTTCAGCGTTTACAACTAAGTCATTTTCATGACAGTATTGATACGCCTTATTTAGTGCAATGTAAGAGTTGATGGCCAAGTTGTTTGGTGATGACGCGGTGACTAAAAGTGTCGTATCATCAGCATACATTAGGGGAGTACAGTGCATTCCTAGATATTGTGGCATGTCATTTGTCAGGAGAATGAATAGGACTGGTCCCAATACCGATCCCTGAGGCACACCCCTATTTATGAGAAAGGGGTTGAATCTTACTTCTTGGCGTATGTTTTTTTGTGTGTCTTGAATCTCAACAACCTGGCTTCTTCCTTCTAAATAACTCCTGAACCACGCGTGGGCTTGTCCTTTCACACCAAGTTGTTCAAGTTTGTTGAGGATCAGTTCGTGTCCCTAACAATCAAAAGCTTTGCTGAAGTCCAGCATAATACCAGTAACCAGATGTTTTTCTTCCAAGCTATCGATGATGAATTCCGCAAGTTTGATTATGGCAGATGTTGTGGATCTTCCCTTGATGAAGCCGTGTTGGCTTTCTGTTAACAGGTTGTTATATTCGCAGTGGTCCATTAATCTTTTTAAAATTACTTTCTCAATTACTTTGGAAAAGGTTGATATTAATGATATTGGTCTGTAGTTTTTTACTTCAGTCTGGTTTCCACTTTTTAGCTTGGGGTATACTTTGCTTTGTTTAAGTGCGGCTGGAAAGTGGCCTTGAGTAAGGGATAAGTTTGTTATTTTGACTAGAGATGGGATTAAAGCTTTTTTGCAGTGTTTCAGTATCTTTGCTGAAATTTCATCTAATCCTGACGAGGTTTTGGGTTTGAGATTGTCAATGATCTCTTCAATTTCTCGTTCATTAGTGAAAGGTAGCTGTGTTAAATCGTTATCTGTGGTTTGTTGAGGTACAAGTTGTTTTGTGACTTTTGGCTGGTTTTTGAGGGTAATTTCTGCAATACTGGTAAAAAACTGGTTGAAGTGATTAGCAATTGTGTGGGGGTTGGTGACGATCTCACGTCCTATGGCAATTTGCGGTTGTGTTGTTTTTTGTTGATTGTTCTTCCTCTCATTGTTTATGACTTGCCATAAGGCCTTGGATTTATTTTCAGCATTTGCTATGTGATCTGCTGATGCTTGGCGTTTTATTGATTTTAGCCTCATGTCGTAATCGTTCTTTGCCTTGCTCATATCATTTTTATCTGCTGGCGCTCCAGTGAGTTCATATTTTCGGAGACATTGTAGATAGACTTGTTTCAGTCGATTTGTTTCGCCGTCAGCATAGACCATCGCCTTCCTCCTCCTAGGGCGGACATTTTTCCTAGGGCAAGTTGAGTTCAGATTGATGACAACTGTTGACAGAAAATTATTGTAGGCTGTTTCTGCTAAGTCTGTGTTGTGTACATTTTGCCAGTCTTCATTTTCCAACTGAGCCTTTAGTAGGTTAAGGTTTCTTTGGTTTAATATTCTGCGCATTGTACTTTGTTGTTTTGGTGGATCTGTTGTGTACTTTATTTCACAGACTTGAGCTGTGTGGTCAGAAACTCCAGCATGGATCACATTAGTAGTTATTTCATCCGTGTCCATATTTGTACAGATGAAATCTATTGATGTCTTAGATGTAGGGGTGACTCGTGTTGGAGGAAGTGGTAGTCTAGTGATGTTGTGGCTGCTTAAGATGTCATTTAGCATTTCATTCTCCCTGTCTTTTTTCAGACTGTCAACATTTATGTCTCCTTAAAGCCTTAAAGCTTAAGAACTTAAAAATCTAGGTACCTAAATTTAGACCTAAAAAAACCTAAAAATTTAGAAATTGTTATTGGATTTTAATATTTTTCTTTGGCCATCCATTTATTTTCATTTAATACTAAAATAGTTTGTCAGTTATATGGTGACATTGCATTGGCCATGTAATAAAGAATTTTTTGACAGTCTGTCATCTTTTGAAATATTAAATTTTTTTTTTTTTTTATAAATTCCCAGTGTTTTCCATATAAATTCCCACTTGTTTATAATGGTTATTATTTAATAGAAGCATTGATATTGGCTGTAAGTGATAATATCTTCAAATTAGCTTAATTTTAGGTTCCTAACAGGTAAATGAGTGTGAAATTGCTCAAAAGGAAAAAGATTTGATAAATTCCCACTTTTGCACTTTGGCAATCTTCCAAGGCCAAGGAAATATTCTCGGCAATATTCCCATTTTATAAGTTCCCTTCCATTGGGAATATTGCCGGCCCACATCACAAGATCACAGGCAGTGATCTTAACAAAGCTCCTATCCATGACAATTTTAGACAACATTGACTCAATAAGTTATCATCTATGGTTGACAACTTTTTTTGAAAATCAAACTGAGTTACACTTAAAACTAGACTACTTGCTAGGAAGGAACACATTTGTTGATAAATTACACGTTCAGTAATCTTTCCAAACAAAAGTACTAAAGATACAGGGCGGTAATTACTAACCTCTGATTTCTTTCCTTTTTTTAAAGACTGTAACAACCCTTGAAATCTATTGAGATGATGGGAAAATACCCTCATTTAGGCAAAGATTGATGCAGATTGTAAGCGGTAACAGAATTGCACCAATCACTGACGTAATAACTGCATTAGACACACCATAAGCATCTTTACTTCTGGACACTTTTAAATTAGACACATCACTTCTCATGAAATCTTGTGACATAGGATCCCAAACTGAAAAAGAAAATATTTATATGCCGACAGCAAGTTATTATAAAAAGAAGATCCCAAACTGAAAAAGAAAATATTTATATGCCGACAGCAAGTTATTATAAAAATAAATATGGCCTGGAAAAAATTGAAGTGATTGGTTTATTATTTGGTGCTAGAGGAACTATACCTAAATCAGTAGTAAATTTTAACAAACAATTCGGACTGCCTTCAAAATTTTTAATCCAAATTTCAACCAGTATTCTTAAAGACTCTCTCAAAATATTAAGGCATCATTTATATTCAAACTATTAGTGTAAATTTGTGTTGTTGTGTAATCTTCATTTCGTCCCCACCTTTATTATATCAAAATTTAATTGTGTTAGTATTCTTTGTCTCAGGCAACCCTTATTGAGGGAAGATTGTTATTCATTTTTGAATAAAGTTATATATAGGGGTAGTCGCCTTAGCTTCCTGCACTGACTCGATGAAATATTTGTTGTGCTGCCCAACCGAGATGATTGATTGTCCTTCCACTACTTGTGTTGTAGATTTCCGGATCAAAGACCATGCCGCCTGAGATTTGTTATTGCCAATTTCAATAAAGCCCATGTTGGCCTCCATCTTAGCTTTATTAATTGCATTTTTGTAAAGTTTTCAAAGAATCTTAGAGTCTTGTAGGGCTTGGTCAGTTTTGATGATTTATAAACTGTTTGGTAAGCCATTACAGTATTTTTCATGGCCTCTAACTCAAGTGTGTACCAATGAATTTTAGGTTTGATTTAATTTTTAGATGACTCAGCTTTTTTTAAGCGTTTTCATAGGACAACAATAGTTGAATGCTTTAACAAATTTGTCAAAAAAAGTTTATAACATCCTATCTCTAGTACTTTGATTGTCCGAAAGTAAGCTGAGCCACTCGACTTCAGATAGATAATAAATATTCAAATCAAGCAATCTTGCCACAGCCGTATTTCTGAATGTTACCATCTTAGTAGGCCTCCCTAATATTGAGTCATCTTCAACCTGAATAACCAATTCAAGTCCCTCAAGGTCAGCAACATGCGGATGAACAACGGAGCACCTGAAGTCAATTCTACGAAGATTGTGAAAGCGTTGTCGAGACAAGCCTCTGCACGGGTGAGCTGGTCATTAGTGTAGCGGCAGTTAAACTGCTTAAGGATATTCTGCAGTGACTTAACCGATGGAATGTTCTTTGCAACGTCAAATTTTGCATTGACGTCACCTCCGAGAATTATCAAGGTCTTGTATTGAGACAGATATATCAGCAGCTGCTCTAATCTCTCCAGAAATATGGCATCGTCACCATTTGGTTAAAACTAAATTATTATAATGTAACACTAATCACACACTAAAATGAATACACAATTACGTATACAGTAAGCTGTAGAATTAACATTTGTAAAGATGTCAGGAATCGGATTACGCAAAAAGACAGCCCGAGTTGAACATAAAACACAGACAAAAGCTCCTCAGCATAACATTCTATCAGTATAACATCAGTATAACATTTAGAAATACGGCTGTGGCAAGATTGCTTGATTTGAATATTTATTATCTATCTGAAGTCGAGTGGCTCAGCTTACTTTGTATTAAAATATGCAGTGCATTCCTTATTTATATCTTGAACTTTCTAGTAGCTCATATCGTATTATAATCTGATGTCGCGGAGCAGAAGGGTTCCAAATTTTTCCATCAAACTATTTTGTTTTTCTTTTTTAGTATTATTTTTATTGATATTAAGTCATTTAATAACGAATGATAAATGATAATGATTTGATTGACGGCTACAGAAGGATCAATAGCGTTTGTGTTGATGATATCTTAAATGTTGATTATTTTACATGTTTTAAAAATGAAGGTGCCCTTAGAATTATTCACATGAATGTTAGAAGCTTCAACAAAAATATTGATAATTTTTTAGTATATTTAGATGCAATTAAAGTTGAATGGGATATCATAGTTTTAAGCGAAACTTGGTTGGGTAATGAAGGGGGAGCAGTACACCTTGAAGGGTACAGGGCTTACCATACAAGTGGGGGTGAGAACAGGAATGATGGTGTGTTAGTGTATGTGAGTGTCAGAGTGAATGTGTCCGTGAGAGAGGTGGAGCTGGGCGGCGTGCATGGCTTGTGTTTTGATTTCACTTATCACGGTAAACTGTTTAACCTACTGGCAGTATACAGGACTGTTAAAGAATAAAACAAGATTTGCCTGTGATATGTAGGCTTTATTTTACACAATTAAACTTATTAAAACACATACATTTCAAAGTAAACTATTGAGTGTTGGAAAAACATTGAGTATAAACAAATCAATAATCATGATAATAATCAGCTGGAGAATATATTTCTACCACAAGGACTCATGATAACGACCTGGATGACTTTACTCTCGCATTGAACCAGCACTATTCTGACTTGTTGACAAACAAAACATACTTACTCGTAGGGGATATTAATGCTAACCTTTTAGAGCCTAATAACAAAACAGAGAGGTACTTAGATGTGCTGTATGGTGCAGGCTTCATGTGTGGTATACATTCTCCGACAAGAGTGACTGCTGACAGTAGGACTTATATAGACCACATATTTGTGAGACATAAATACTGTGACGAACTTAACACTGCTGTTATCAAAACTAGTATTACAGACCATTACTGTGTTGCGCTAAATGTGCAGATCAAAAAAGGATGTACAAACTCTGAGTAAAATGATAACTTTACTTTTATTGACAAACAACTACTCAAAAACTTTGTCATAAATTATGACTGGTCTTGCGTTACAGAAATTGCAGATGTGAACAATAGTACCAATTTATTTTTTGATATATTAAAAGATTTTACAGAACTTTCAATTAAAACTTCCGCTACCAAACCAAGACTTAAAAAAATTAAACCATGGATAACAGAGGAGTTGGTTAGAGGTATTCGGAAAAGGGATATGATGAGCAAAACTCTTAAGAAACAGCCCTTTAATAGAGTATTGAAAGAGGAATATTTGTTGCATAGAAATAGATTAAATTTTCAGATTAAACAAACAAAAATAAAATATTATAAA
The DNA here is from genome assembly GCA_030545055.2 of Neoaliturus tenellus. Taxonomy (NCBI): domain Eukaryota; kingdom Metazoa; phylum Arthropoda; class Insecta; order Hemiptera; family Cicadellidae; genus Neoaliturus; species Neoaliturus tenellus. The sequence goes on along the minus strand of CM061532.1, from coordinate 239,460,107 downwards.
GATAAGATTTCTATTCATAGAAATGATCCAAAATTATTTTGGCAAACAATTAATAAATTAGCAGGAAAGGCAAAAAATAAAGATAGTTTTCCACTTCAACAATTTACAGGGAACAGGACGTTTGCTCCAAATGATGGTGTCACTCAACAAAGTAAACACGTTGCCGAGGAGTTCAATGAATACTTTGCACAAGTTGGCTACAACCTGGCACGGGTTATAGACTCTACCGGTCCACTTGTTATCGACGACAATGACTATCCTACTAACACTACTTTTACTCTACAGACTATTTCCGAGCAAGACTTAACACGGTACGTCACAAGTTTGCGCGGAGGCTCAGCTCCAGGGTATGATTGTATCTCTGCCTCCTTTTTAATCGATAACCTTCCAACTCTCAGCAGACCGCTCCTTCATATTATTAATGCCAGTATACGCTCGGGCGAGTTTCCCGACGCCTTCAAGGTCGCTAAGGTCATTCCATTGTACAAAGGTAATGATGTAACAGAGAAATCTAATTTTAGACCAATCAGCTTGTTGAGTGTGTTCCCTAAAGTATTAGAGAAAGTAATTAAAGATCAATTAGTTTGTTATCTTGAGGAGAATAACATCTTAACGGGATGCCAGTTTGGGTTCAGAAAAAGTAAAAATATTTCCGATGCGTTTTTTCATATCTCTAAAAACCTTAATGCAGCGGTGTCTGATAGCAATAAGTGTTTATTGATTTTCCTTGATCTGGCCAAAGCTTTTGATTCTGTTGATAGAACAAAGCTACTTTCGAAATTAAAGTTAGTGGGAATTAAAAAATAACGCTTACAATTGGTTTAAAAGCTATCTCGATAAACGTGAACAGTTAACCTCAGTAAATAGGGTCAATAGCAGTCTTACATCGGTTAATTATGGGGTAATCCAGGGAAGTACGCTGGGCCCTATTTTATTTTTAATTTACATAAACAACCTATTTCGAGTTGGAATCTCTGGTAAGTTATCGCTTTTTGCCGATGACACTGCTATTTTCATAGAAGGTTCTAATTGGGACGAAGTTATAAATAAGGCTCAGCGAGATTTGTCACTTGTCAAGAAATGGTTTGATCAAAATTTACTTTCCTTGAACATATCCAAATCTAAATTCATGCCCATAGCTCTTAGAGATATCAGTGATACTCAAATTAGTGAAATTAAGTTACATTCGTGTAGAGATGTTTACAGTTTGACGTGTCATTGCGAATCTCTGGAGCGGGTAGACACATACAAATACTTAGAGGTAGTAATTGATAATAGACTGACTTGGGCGGCTCATATATTTTATTTGAATAACAGACTTAGGAAACTGATATACGCATTCAAACAATTAGGGGAAATACTAAACCTAGACGAAATTAAAATGACCTACTACGCGTACACACAATCACTCCTGGAGGGAGGTATCATAATGTGGGGGGCAGCTTATAGAACTACTCTTGACCCTTTATTTATAACTCAAAAGGCAATTCTCAAAGCTGCCCTTGGAAGGTGTCGGCGTTACTCGTCCGAGGCGTTGTATGCGGAGACACGAGTATTGGATGTAAGGCAGCTTTTTGTTAGAGTAATTGTTACCTACATTTTTAAGAATTTTGATAACATATTTGAATGCCCTACACACCAGTACTTGACTAGGCACGCTGCTTTGGCTATAAAATTTCCTAAATTAGTTAAAACATTCTCGACCACTAATTCTTTTTACGTAGCTCATATAATCTACCGTAATCTGCCGGATCATCTAAAAGATTTTTTTTCTTGTAAGCTATCAACGTACAAACTGAAAGCCAAGTTATGGCTTCACAACATTGGAAGTGCTAATATTGAGAACATCATTATCTCAAACTACAGGTCTTAGATTGGAGTGTGCATATGAGGTATAGGCGAGTGTTCGTGTGTACGTGTGTGCTTGGAACGTGCGTGTGCGTGGGGTGTGGAGAGGGAGGGGGAGAGAAGTACGTGGTGTGTGTGTGTGGGTGTGTGTGTGTGTGAGAGAGAGAGAGAGAGAGATTGAGAGGGAAGTGAGTAAGTGCATGTGTTGTAAGGGGTAAGGAGACGGGATGCGCATCTGGTGATATCAACTAAAATACCGTAAGATGATAATATCTATTTACCTATACAGCGCTGGGTATTTTTCTGTAGCCGTTCTGTTGTTCTGTTTTTTGTTTTCTTTTAAATTGCTTCGTTAATTGTAAAAAAACATCTATATGTAAAAACTTATGTTTTATAGAAAAACATTATTGTTAAATCTTATGTATACAGGATAAAGGACTCAATCCCACGCACAGGCTATGCCTATGTGGGATTTATTTCATTATGTATAACTTTGTATTATATATGTGTTATTTATTTATGAAATAAAGATGTTTTGACTTTTGACTTTGACCTCTAACCAATATGCAGCCGCACAGCTACTGATTAAAGTAGATAGGCTAATATGTGAACACTCTATGGTGAGTAACCCTCACAGCCAGCGTGTTATCTGGCTTGGCAGGAAATAGAGATCAGTTTTATTTACCCTGAATATACAAGGGAGAGATGTAGGTCACATAGGTTTAAATACTTATCGGTTTGACCGACCTTTTTTGGGAATCAAGAGACTTGGGTTCTCACCCTTATCGCTTTACTACAGTAGAACGGTAGATCATCCAAATCATTTTCGTATCTCAGGGAAAACTCACCTCTTGTGAGTATTAAAACACAAAATATTTGTATTTTAATGTCGACTAAGGATTCTTATTCCGGTTCTTATTCTTATCCTCACAATACAATAAATTGATTGTATTAAAAAAGTTTACTTCAGCGATGAGTCATATTTCCAACCATCTTTACAGCTATGTAAAGGCCAAGATCAAATCGCTGATCGTCATCATCATTCATTTTGAAAAGGAAAAGTTTTCGAGCTGAAAATGTATTGATATCAAATGTTACCAACTGGAATAAAGTACAGATTGGTACAGTAAAATTGCTATCTAAAGAAACCTGGGACTCTGTTTATGTTGCCAAAGATTTAAATGAAAAATATAATACTTTTGAAACGACTATAAAGCACTTTTTTGACATTGCCTTTCCTAAACAAAAAGTCAAACAAAAACCTTTATCGAAATGCAGAAAGATAGTACTAAGTGACGAATTGGTTGAGATGAGAAAGGAAGTGCGTGACTTGTACAACAAAACCAAAGATCTGGGCTCAACACATTATTTGAGGCAACACTATCTGCGCACCAAATCAAAATTCAGATTTTGCATTCGACAATTAAAATCCAGACAAATATTGGAAAAAATAAATAAATCGGCAAACAAAACAAAGGCTATTTGGGCAACAATAAGAGAAAATGTAAATTGTAAAGAAAAGAAAACCAAAGAAATAAAGCTCAATGATGATAACGGACAAATAGTAAATGACCCGACCACAGTAGCTAATATATTCAACAAATTTTTTATAAACGTAGGAGCCTCTACTGGAGTAGTCCAAAGTTCATTAAGTTGTAGCCACATAACAAGAGACTCACTTTTCCTTCATAAGACTGACGAAAAAGAAGTTGAAAGTGCAATAATAGAGTTGAAAAACAAAAAATCGGCAGGTGCAGACGAAATATCACCCTCGATAGTTAAGGATGTTGCAAAAATAATATCCAAGCCCCTCAGCCACATAATAAATACTTCATTTCTAACAGCAACATTTCCAAATTCACTGAAGTCATCAATAGTAAAGCCCATTTACAAAAAAGGAAACGAGAGAATCTGTGACAGTTTTAGACCAATAACACTAATATCCACAATATCCAAAATATTTGAAAAAATTACACTCAGGAGACTAACAGCATTTCTAGATAAAAATCAAATTTTATTTCGTAACCAGTTTGGGTTTATCAGAGGGAAGTCTACTACCTCTGCTATGTTCACCCTGATATCCAACGTGGTGAAGGCCCTTGATTCAGGTGACAAATCAATAGGCCTTTTTTTACCTTAGCAAGGCCTTTGATACTGTCAACCACACGCTGCTCATAGAAAAACTTAGTTTGATAGGAGTGAGAGGGCTGGCACTAGATTGGTTTGCTTCCTATCTGCAGGGAAGAGAGCAGGTTGTCCAAATAGAGAGGGTGGATGGCTCTGGTTGCGCTCGACCATATGCTTCTACTCAGGGAATCACTTCTTGTGGAGTTCCTCAAGGATCCGTTCTTGGTCCCGTGCTGTTTTTAATTTATATTAACGAACTGCCAGCATGCGTACAAACCGGTACGGTCTGCCTTTTTGCGGATGACACTTCGGTAACCCTGTCCGGCTCAAGTGTAGAAGATTTGGAAATAAAAACCTTTGTTGAGGCATGCAATCTGAAGCAGTGGTTTGACTCAAACCTGTTGAGTCTCAACTCAAACAAAACCCAATTTTTGAACTTTTCCATCAGGAAAAACCAACACACAAGCCTCCTTTTCGATGAGGTTCATCTTGACTCATCAAACGAGGTTAAATTTCTTGGCCTAACACTGGATAACCAGCTTCGTTATCACTCCCATATTGATGCAATGTGCCGCCGTCTAAGCACAGGCATTTTCATCTTGAGGCGACTTTCTAAAATTTCTGGCCTAGAGCTTCTTTTGACTGTTTACTATGGCATTATCTATCCCCATTTGGTATATGCGGTACCGATATGGGGTTGTGAAAGTCAAAGAACCCTCTTCCTGTTCCGTTTGCAAAAGAAAGCAATCAGGGCCATTCACATGATTGATCGCAGGACTTCATGCAGAGAGTTTTTTCCGTTCTTCAGAAATATTAACCTTCCCATCAATCTATATATTAGAGACCCTCACCTTTTTAAAAAAATAACTTCTCTTCTTTCAATACTGGACCTTCTAATTGCTCCTACGCCTTGCGTAGTAGTTCGAACTTAAAATTTCCCAGGCATTCTACAACCTTCTTCACTAAACATCTTCTGTATAACGGTGTCCGCCTTTTTAATTCTCTTCCACACAATCTTCAGGTTGAGTCAAACCCAGCTACCTTCAAAAAGCGATTGAAAGCAATGCTCCTGTCAGGCTGCTACTACAGTGTCCAGGAATTTATTGCTGACGGGAGATAATGTATTGGACTGTGTACATGAGGTAATAGTTTATTTGGATTGTTTTATTCAAAAGATTTTTGCTATTGTTTTATTGTATTTGAAAGTGTATTTTTTTTGACATAGCCAATGCATTTTTGTAATGTCACTTCTGGCCAAATAAATGACTTATGACTTATGACTTACAGCTTAATCTTTCAGATTATACTTGGAACCACGTGGTTGAATGTAATAATCTCGACCTATGCGTTGAATTATTCATGGAAACAGTACAAAAATTAATTTTGGAAAACACAAAAAAATATGTTTGTAATGCTAAAAAAAATAAATTAAAACCCTGGATAACGTCTGGCCTTCTCACTTCTTTAAGGAAAAGAGACTATTTAAGTAAATAAATAAAATCACAACCATTTAACATTCAACTTCGCAACAAATTCATTAGATATCGAAATCTGTTACATGCTTTGATAAAAAGAGTTAAATTCAATTTCTACAAAAAACAAAATCGAAAATGCGGCGGGCGATAGTAGGAAATTCTGGAGGATTGTCAATGAAGTGTCAGGCCGCCCTTGTGATAAAGATCGCTTTCCCACAGATGCTTTCATTGAGGGTTGCAACACTGTCACCCCTTCTACGCTTAAAGATGTTGCTGAAAACTTTAACAAATATTTTGCTGCGGTTGGGTCTAATTTAGCTAATAATATTCACCCTAGGGGTGCGCCGGAGGTGGAGGATGCTCTCCACTCAGTCGACTCGGAGTTCGTCCTGCAACCTGTCAATCCCCAACAGCTTTTTGAGGTAGTAAAATCCATAAGGGGTGGCTCGGCTCCAGGGTGTGACAACATTTCTTCTAAATTCATTAAGAAAAATATTAATTTATTAATCAGACCTCTCTTGCACATTATTAATCTAAGTATTAGTTTAGGTAGGTTCCCTGACTCTATGAAAATTGCTAAAGTAATACCGATATTTAAATCTGGCCAAAAAAGTGTAATTTCAAATTTCAGACCAATTTCACTGCTCAATTGCATCGATAAAATTCTGGAGAAATGTGTAAAGATTCAGTTATCCTCTTATCTTGAAGAACATTCTATAATTTCAGACATTCAGTATGGTTTTAGGGCGAATAAAAATACTTTGGATGTTCTTTTTGATTTAACAAAGTACTTAACCGGGAAGATAAGTGAAAAAAATCGAGTGATGATTACGTTCATGGACTTGGCCAAAGCTTTTGATTCAGTCGATCGCCAAAAATTAATTACAAAATTAGAAGCCGTAGGCATTAGGAATAACTCCTTAAATTGGTTTATAAAACCGGGAAGATAAGTGAAAAAAATCGAGTGATGATTACGTTCATGGACTTGGCCAAAGCTTTTGATTCAGTCGATCGCCAAAAATTAATTACAAAATTAGAAGCCGTAGGCATTAGGAATAACTCCTTAAATTGGTTTATAAGCTATTTTGAAAACCGGAAACAATTTGTTTGCATCAATGGAGTTAATAGTGAAACGGAGAATGTAAATTATGGCGTAATCCAAGGAAGTACCCTTGGCCCATTGCTCTATCTCATCTATATAAATAATATTTCTAAGCCCAGGATTTCTGGTAAACTATTTCTATTTGCGGATGATACCGCCCTGGTGTCTGCTGACCGCTCGTGGGACTTGGTGTATGAACAGGCGTCCTCGGACCTGGCTAAGATTAAAGACTGGTTTGATCACAACGTCTTGACAGTAAATATACAAAAAACTAAATATTTGCCGATATATTTAAGATCTGATCACGACCCAGGCCCGAGAGCGCTGAGGCTGCATTCTTGTGGTGACCCGCGGGCGGCTGCCTGTGACTGCGGCTTTATTGAACGAGTGGAGCAATTTAAATACTTGGGAATCATTATAGATCACAAATTGTGTTGGGCTCCACACGTTCAATACTTAAAGCAAAGATTGCGTAAGATGATTTATGCCTTCTCGCAGCTCAGGCATGTTCTGTCCGTGGATCACTGCAGGACTGCATATTACGTCTATGTTCAGTCCGTTTTGCAGTACGGAATTCTGGGGTGGGGGGTGGCCTCCTCTTCGGTGCTCCAACCACTGAACGTGACACAAAGGGGCATTATAAAAACAATTTTAAACAAAAATATAAGATATCCCACGAACCTCTTATTTAATGAATTTCAAGTCCTTACAGTTAGACAGATCTTTTTGAAAACTCTTTTAATCTACATTAAAATTAACAGTACTAAAATTTTTTCTGAAATAGATCATTCACGCGTAACCCGTAACAGACTAAGAGTTAATTATCAAATTCCTAGGTTAACCCATTCTATATTTTTGTCAAGCTCATTTTATGTCGCACACATTATTCGTCGTAATTGTCCACCAGATATAGCTGATGATGGGGGTGACAGTGTTCCCGTTTACAAAAGGAGGGTGTGCGAGTGGCTACTCCGTCTGGGACCGGAAGACGCGGAGGCCCTGATGCAGTCGTAATATATTTAAAATTCCATAAGCAGGTCATTCATTTCTCAATGGCTAGTTTCTTAGATCTGTATTACTAAAGTTGTATGTATCTGCGTATGTTCTGTTGTTTTTATTAGTATTATGTAATTTTCTGTGCTTATTTTTTATTATTTTTGTAAATTTAGTTTGTACATGCTGAATCACTTGGTTATCCTTGAAAACAGTGTGGACTGATAAAAAAGACTCATTCCCATACACAGATGTGTAGTCTTTGTGGAAATTAATTCCTGTAATTTTGTAATAACACTGTTTATGTTAATGTTTATTTTTGTGGAATAAAATAATTTTGAATTGAATTGAATTGAATCGTTCTGCCGCTCGACAGTCATGATTGATTTGGCAAGCGATTAAGTGTAGGCTAGTTACATTGTAACTGGTGGTTTTAGACATAGTAATAAAATACCTACTATTATTTAACCGCTGGCATAGATGTTCATCAAGATCCTCGCAGACATATATTAGCTGGCTTCTTATATGTGAATCGGAATTCCAAAACCATTCATCATAGATCAAAAACAATTCATAGAATCATATAATTTTGACACACTTTATTAAATGCTCTTCTTCCAATTTGTGTGTTTTTAAAGCACCTAGTAAAAATTAACCTTGAAAAACTAGTGGCATCTGTAAATCAAACAAATACCATACCATTCTTGGTTTATACAGGGTGTTTGGTAGTCAGTGTCAACATTTTTAATGCATGTAAAATGTCAGTGGGTTATTATGCAAGTAAAATGTAACACAAATACCCAATTTAGGCAATTATATCACGCTCCACCTTCCAATAATAATAATTTTTATTTCAATGTCTCGACATTGTCCAACAAAATCTTATTTTTATCACCAATTACCAAACTTAATGACACTTTTTATGACATTTTTAGAAAGTACACAACATTTTCTATTAGAATACGTGCAGTTTGTCCCAATTAAGCTCTCTTAACACGTTGGCTACCGAATGTCACACATTTGTGACGTAATGTAAAAAAACCTTAAATATAGACCATCGTCACATATGTGTTGCTCAAGGTGTTTCCAGTGTACCGAAGACACATATATGGGACGCAGTCACGGTTCAGTTAAATAACTCGCCACGCCCATTTGGTCCACTGAATCGATCTAAAACCTGTTTATCGGTCTATAGGAATGTGTGATACACTGTGTGTTGCTTGGTCTCTGGGGACGACCTCAATTTATATTTTTTAAAGATTTTCAAACTTGACCATCTTGTCTGCTCTCATGTTGCCATTAGTGTGTTTGTTTACTACACATTCCACATGGTTTTTTTTATTGGGTGACACATTGTCCTGTATATTTTAGTATTTTTTAGTGTAGTAAAACTATTTTTCATTTATATCCCAGTCATCCAACTCCATGACACATATGTGAGACAGTCGGTCTAAAGCAAACAAACATATTCCAAAATATTATTATAGACCGACACTTGTCACAAATATGTGACGCAATAAAAATGCTAAAATAGTACTGAAATAATTTTTTTTGCCAACTTTTATGAGCAAATATATATACTACACATAAAGTTATATAAAAATAGCAAAAAAAAAATCTTGCGGTCTCTGGGTTAGTGTTTGTCACAATGACTCGGTCTGTGGTGAGAGTATCGAGTACTAGGATCGGTATGCTGGGAACTCCCGGCGACTCTAATTTCCGAACGTCGGTAGCCAACGTGTCAAAGCCTTGTATAATATACCTGAAAACAAAATTTTGAAAAATTAAAAAAAGGGCAATATAACTTGCTGAAGAAATTTTTTTTATACTTCAAACTACAAACTGTCAAACTTCACAAAAATTTCCCCAAATTCTAAGCTTTAAAATCATGTAAGTGACATTTCCTATTCGCTTAAAGAGCAAGAATTGGTGTTAAACATAATTATTAACCAGTTTTTCATGAAATAATTATCATTGTTGGAAATGATCACACACTATACAGGATGACAATTAAGACTGAAACTCATTTAATGACTTTTACACCACAACAGATAAGAATTCCAACTTCCACAAATCATCACTGATGATAAAAATCTACTTATCTGTGCCACAACCTACAGGGTGGCCCCTCTGTAGATTGTGTCCCAGATAGACACAATCTACAAGGGACACCTCCCTGTGTCAACCTCTTTGACACTGGCCCACTAGGAGTCAGTCCAAAATCATTAATATAAGCATAGGTTGATATGTAGGTTGAAATTAAAAGCATTGTTTGGCGGAGTCTAATGCTGCAAACTGCACTTCAAATGGCTGACCGAGTCAGAAATGGCAAGCAATCAAACTTTCCATTAAAACTATATGATGATAATTCAATATATTAAAACTTTATATATAAAAATATTCAAATATATTAATATTATATATTAATATATAATATTTCAAATATATTAAAACTATATGATGATTTTCAATTTTCAGATATATTAAAACTTGTAAGGTGTGGTATGTGACATCTCTAAATTTTAAGTCTTTTCTTATGATGTGAAAAAACCAATGAAGTTTTCATAACACTTCATTGAGGACGACTCTTGAATAAAGTTTGGAAAAGTTATCTAGGTTCTATTGGTATAGGTATTTCATGAAAAACAGGCCAATAATTATGTTTAACGCCGAGACCCGCCCCTTAGGCAAATAGGAAAGGTAACTTCTAGTATATCATTTTAAAGCTTGGAATGTGGGGCAGTTTTGGTGATATTATTTGACAGTTTATCTTCAGCCAGCTCTTTTTATTAATTTTCCAAAATGTTGTTTTCAATTAGATTTTATAAGGCTTTAAGAGGACTTAATGGGGACAAACTGCACTTATTCTAATAGGAAATATTGTGTACATTTTAATAATGCCATAAAAACTACCAATAAATTTGGTAAATGGTGAAAACGAGCCTTTAATGGATAATGTTGAGAAATTTCAAAACGTTTAAAATTGACTGTTACTGGAAGGTGGAGTGAGATATAATTGCCTAAATTGCGTATTCTTATTGCATTTTACATGTATAATAACCCATTAGAAATTTTGACACTGACTACCAAACACCCTGTATTTAAGTACCAGGTTAGCCGAGCTTTGCTCGTAAGTTTTACTTTTCACATTTGTTATAGTGTCATCTATACATATTTCATATGCGACACTTTTTTTGTACAAGGTACAAAAGTTCCCAAACCGAGACCTTTGCCATTTGTATAACGTTCGCAATTTTGCTAAAGAAATTCGCCTTACAGAATTATATATATAGATTTAGATTAAATTAGATTTTTCCTGGGATTGAGGCTATTTCTACACTTATTTTTGAGCTAAAACACTTAAATGCAAAGTTTAAGCAAAATCTACCCGCTAGGTTTCGAGATCGTGGAACACACATCCCTTCAGACCATGCTTGTATTCTAGTATAGGATTTTGTGAGTTAGTGTAGCACTCCTTTCTAAATTTTTTACACCAAACATATTTAAGTTATGCTGTTTTAGGCCTGTACTTTTGATTAATGTACTGTATTTCAGATAATAATCCTCAAGGAGAAACAAGAGATTTAAAGGACATGAAGAACACTAAACCATTTAAGAGGAAGTTTCAAGGCAGTAATCCTGCTTCCAATCCTAAGCATGTGAAAAAGTAAGTTTTAAAATAAAAATAAATAGTATTGGATTTGGCTTTTTTTATTTATCTTTCGAAAAGTAATGTTTAAAACTGTACTATTAACAGCAATTTCATAAGATCACTTAAAAAAAAAAAATATTTCTTCACATTTTCCAAAACAATTTATGATTGTTGAAACTTCTTTCATGCCAAGTAGAGAGAAATAGTACGGTAAGTAGAAGGCTAGTAAATGTTCACCATACCAGATATAAGTAGCATTCCATCTATTTTAGCGATCAAAAATTAATTATTATTTATCATTAATATTTTTCAAGATTTGTGTGCCTTTATCATATTAGGTTATTGGCTAAACTTTTTTGTACTCATTTTTTTATGAAAAATACTTGAAAATAATTTAAAAGCTTTGTTAAAAAAGAAATTAAAAGTTAAAAGTACTGTAGTACACTTTTAGCGAATTTCCCTATAGGGAATACGCTATTACCGTAGTAGCCATGGTAAGACCTAAGCCCGGGACCACTTTACTTTTTCATTTTGAGGTCCCCAGAAGCCAAAAACACCATTCGTTCATTTTCATATATATGTATATATATATCTATATATATATATATATATGTGTCCGTGGTACTGATAACTTTTGAAGGGGACCTCCGATTTTGATGAAATTTGGTATGAAGGTGTAAGACCAGGTCTATTTTCATGAGTTCGCGAACCAGCATTGTCGGGTTATGTGAACGGGGTTTTATGGGGGTTTTTAATGGGTTTTTGGCTTTTTTGGACCTAATTTTCAAAATTCATCAATTTTAACGAAAACCATTTAAAAGAGCTTAAAAAAACAAACAATTTAGTATTTTGAATCTTTAAAATAGCTTAACTGGTTATAGAGAAAATTCAAATCAAGTTTCTTATGTTATTCTTATGGATAAATCTTTAAAAAGTTATATATCGCTTATTTATCAACATATCTTAATAAAAAATTTTATGAATCTTCATTAGGTGGTGAGTAATTAAGATTTGATAAAAAACCCACATGGCAGCAAACCTACATGCTAAATCCCATGGTATTCCCATGGAAAATAAGTGTATAATGGGAGCAAGAGAGATGGAGATAATAAGGTATCTGTTCCTAATCAGCTGATCAGCTGTCTTCTGCATATTTGTCAAATTTGAAATGTTTGTTTTGTTATTTGTAAAGAAATCATTCCTCTTGCATGGAAGCTTTGGATGTGCACTTTTATTACTGTTAAAAAAGTTATTTATTGCAATATAAATATTAATATATAAATTATTAAATAAAAATAATTTACTCAGAAATATAATGCCATTAAATTACCTATATATATACCTATTATATTTCATTGTAAAGATTATTGATTATATAAGATAGCCACAAAATTCTTTGATGTTGAAACAATAATTCTTTGGAAATTCGCTGAGTACGCAGGTCTGCTGCGACGGGGGTATTTTTACAGTTTTCTCTCTCTTAACCAGCCTAACTAGTTGAAAAGACAATTTCCTTTTAACCGGCCATTTCTTATCGTATCATCACTTGAACCGGTCTGATTTTCATGCATCGAAGAAAATTTCATATCTATCATTCAGTTCACTGATTTTGTCCTTCCCATTGAACAAAGCAAGTGAACGAATCCCTTTGTTTCCTTCTTTCTTGTAGATCACAATACCAAATTTTTTCTTAGTCTTATAAGTCTATGTTTAGATGTGTTTTATTTTTTTTTACACTAGAAAAATAAGTTTAGGGCGTGAATAGGTAGTTGTGAATTCAATACAGTAATAATTTCATGTTATAAAACCTCTTATTATTGCATTTAGGTCATAGGAACTGTGGTTTAACGTTGTTAAAGGTATGACAGTTTAACCCGCCAATTCCTTCTCAGGCTGTGTCTCATGCCGAGGTGGCTGGCGAAGAGGGAGTCAACTCTACAGGGTGCGGCAAAAAAACCGACCTATTTTCTTTTTTTCACCTTTCAGCAACAGGTCGTCTGAGGGTGGTGGGGGTGGGCTTATTTTAAAGCAAATTTTATGCCATTTCAGTAGTCATTGAGTAGTGGTCGCCTAACCTACATGTTTACATTAATCATGTCAAATAACACGCTTTCGTTATCGGGGCGTATTTTGTCCTTCTCGTCAGTAAACATTAACATTTCTTTATCAGCATTTAAATCAATCATTTGTCTTTCTAAAATGTTTTGCTTTGCATGGTCAGTGGGCTTTAATTACTGAACAATAGCCAATTAATTGGTATGGATGGGGATTAAGATCGAACCATAAAATTTGTCAAACCGAATGGTCAGCTATGTTCAAGGCATTTCGCTAGCATACCGGTTGGCGTCTTGGACTCTGGTTCAAGATGTCACCGGTTCGATTCCCGGGATGTCCACAACAATGTGATGGGTTTGGAATACTGTCCCTTAATATCATTTAGTGTGCATATTTAAATTATCTTAACAAAATTCTTCTGGCGTAGACACGAGCAAATCACTAGCTTGTTTTCTAACGGGCTGACGAGGACTGTTTTCCACACAGCAGCAAAGACTCGATCCATGTTCTCTGGCGTCCGCGCTGACCTTGGACGGCCTGGCCTGTTGGCTTCGTTTTCAACTCAAAACAAGTTGATCTTAAGTTAGTAACCCACTGCATAATCGTGCTAGGATTCGGAATTCTAAATGTTGACCTGATTGAAAGAATGCACGAAACTGCCGCTGAGAAGCAATGATTGAACCACCAATATTGAAATACGTTTTGATAAGGAACTATAAGCGTTGTTCAAGCGACCGCTACTCCATAACTACTAAAATGGCATAAAATTTGCGTTCCAACAAGCCTACCCCCACCTTTCTGTCGCTGAGCGGCGCGCGAAAGAAAATAGGTCGGTTTTTTTGCCGCACCCTGTATTTGCAGACGCAAGCACTCTGTTCGCTATGTTATTCTAGTTTTTTTTTTTTTTTTTTTTTTTTTTTTTTTTTTAATACTATATACTGAATTAGTAAGTTTTTCAAGGCCAGAAAATTGACTGATTGCATATTTGACATCCAGGTAATTGACTCTCTTCTGTACTAAATGCGTTTTTTTAAGTTTTTTTATTGAACAAGGAATACTGCTTTTAGGCACAAAGGAGGTCTAGCACTTGCCCTAGAAGAATATAAGACAAAGAAAGCTGAAGAACAGAAAAGAAGAGAAGAAAACAAAAATAAAAAAGAAGAAATTAACAAAGCGATGCAAAGATATAAGGAGAAGAAGGCACAAAAGTTAAAACGACTTTGTAAAAAAACCAAGAAAGGTCAACCTATAATGAAGTATTGGATTGAGGACTTGCTTCAAAAAATTCAAAGTAATTCTTGAATAAATTCACAAAACTAAAAGTTGTGTTTTATTCATTGGGTAGCCCATTAACAAACAGTCCTTGCTGTTGAAAATATTTGCTGTGGACAGTGTTCTTTTTAAGCGTTTTTCCATCAGGGAACTTGGATAAAAACATTAAAACCATATATGAAATTTTGGCACTTATTTTAAACTTATCTCTTAGGCTTAAGTTAATATTTTTTATCTTATGGAACATTGGGCTCGTTCACGATCATCCACCGTAAAGAGCGTGTTTTTCCCCAACATGTAACAAATCCCACAAATAACGTGTCTGTAATTTGTCACGTGATGATAAAAACATAAACAAACCAGTTTGCAGTGGATGATCGAGAACGAGCCTAACAATGTTTGGCATGGATTGAAGGAAGGTGAGGATCAAATGATTGATTGCATTGGTACTGATTTTATATATTTAGACAGTGTGAAAAAAAACAATTACATGGTCTCGGCATGTTATTTTTTCATTTGAGGTCCCTAGAAGCTAAAATGCCATTCAACCATTCACACGTTCGTTCAAATTCATATATATATAAATATCATATACAGTAGACTCCCTCTTAACCGGCCATCTCGGGACCAGGCCTCGGCCGGTTAAACCGATATACATTTAAAAATTCCAACCTACAATTTCATATGGCCTAAATGCAATTATGGCTTGAAAAAAACAACTATAAATATATTACTCTATATAATTTATAGCTAACATCCGACACCAATGAAATCAGTGACCAAAAAAACTAATAATAATTCGTTTCCTATATTATCTATTGGATAGCAGGTCCAAACACATTCACTTCCAGTGGCATACACTTCCGTCCAGGACAGTACATTTTAGATGGTTTGAGAACATCATGATATAATGTGGAATTGAATGATACATTAGATAAGAAAACAAAGATTCCCGCGAAACATGGCCAGTTAAAGCAATGTTGAGATAAAAAAATGGCCAGTTAAGAAGACGATGTTTTTGTGCCAGGGTAGGCCGGTTAAAGCGGAGACCGGTTAAAAGGTGGCCGGTTAAGAGGGAGTCTACTGTATACGGCCTTAGTCAGTAACACTACAAGATCACGCTACAATCATCCTACACTCATCTCTCATTCATACTTGGCTTTAAACTACCTATTGAGTTAGGTCACCATTTCAGTAAAAGTATTAAAGGTATGTATGTGTCTATTTACACAATAACTTTTGAAAGAAACCTTCAATTTTGATGAAATTTTGTATGAAGGTGTATGGTAGCATTCTTCAGTTCGAATACCAGGATGATCGGACTATTGGAATGGGGTTTCAAAAGGGTCAAAAATGGTTTTTTGGTATTTTTCACCCCTTATTTAAAAAAAAACTATTTAAAAGAGCTTTAAAATATAAACAATTTAGTATTTTGAATCATTAACTTAGCTTCACTGTTTACGGATAAAATATCAAAAAGGTGTTCCATGTTATTTTTATGGCAAATCAATAAAATCTTATCGCTTATGTTCTACATTTTTCAATGAAATTTTGTATATACCTTCCCCAGATAGCAAGGAAGCTTGAATCAAGCCTTGACTTTCCCTCGATTTTTAATTGCAGCGTAAGCCTTGAATTTGAGCATCTATTCGAGTCCGATTCGAAATAACCAAAGATAATCAAGGCTTGAATTTGTTTCTCCCTTTAATGTCAATGTAAGCCTTGAATTTAATCATCTAATCGATTCCGATTCGAAAGCACCAAAAAGTTAAAGAAGGCTTGAACTTACCTCTCCCTTCAGTTGCCATGTAAGCCTTGAATTTGATTATCCAACTAAACTCAATTCACGTTTACGAATCGAACTCGAATCGATACCGATTCACGGCACGACGTCCCGACCAATCACAAGCCGTCCAACGCTGTCCCACAATGCAGTGCGCGGCTCCCGAGGATCGATTTCTCTTCGATTTTGTATAGATTTTTTGGGACGAGACGGGCCAACGCCATTACTTTCTTACCAGACTCCGAAGTTATCGGATGTGTATTTTACTATTCCGATTTTTCAGTAAGTTTTTTGTCTTGTGTTTATTCAAGCCTTTAAATTTTTTATCCTCTTCAAATCTCTTTAAGTCTTTTTGATCTTCTGCAGCTGATATTACACATTAAAGTGGAATAATACATTACGTGGTTAGTGTGTAATTTATTTAGTTTAGTTTAAAACAGAAATTAGTTAAGTACAAATTAATTAGATTAACTACTTATGTAGGGGGAGTATCTCGATTTTTAAATTATTTGTAGGCCTAATTTGTGAAATTGAGCTAGGCATATTCAGTAAGTTTATTCCATATTCTCAGTAAAATTTAAAAGTAATTTTTTTATAAGTTCTTTTTTTAGTAAATTTTTGATTATGTACTCAGAAACTCCGTTTTAAAACCCCCGATTTAAAAGGTATGAAATGTATATATGACTCAAACACATACATACCTTTTAAAACGGGGGTTCTGAGTACATAATCAAAAGTTAACTAAACAAAGAACTTATAAAAAAATTACTTTTAAATTTTACTGAGAATATGGAATAAACTTACATATGCCTAACTCAATTTCACAAATTAGGCCTACAAATAATTTAAAAATCGAGATACTCCCCCTACTTAAGTAGTTAATCTAATTAATTTGTACTTAACTAATTTCTGTTTTAAACTAAACTAAATAAATTACACTAACCACGTGATGTATTATTCCACTTTAATGTGTAATATCAGCTGCAGAAGAACAAAAAATGTTGATTGTGTACTCAGAAAACCCCCGTTTTAAAAGGAATAAAAATGTATGTATGACTCAAAATGTGCTTCAAAAAGACTTAAAAGAGATTTGAAAGAGGCTAAAAATATATAAAGGCTTGAAAAAGACTTGAAAATCCATTGAAAAAGGCTCAAAAGAGACTCGAAAAAGACTTGAAAAAGGCTTGAAAGAGGCTCGAAAAACACTGGAAAAGGGCTCGAAAGATACTTGAAAAAGACTTGAAAAGAGCTTGAAAATATTTAAAGGCTTGAAAGTGACTTGATAAACCATTGAAAAAGGCTCGAAAGAGACTCGAAAAAGACTTGAAAAAGGCTTGAAAGAGGCTCGAAAAACACTGGAAAAGGGCTCGAAAGATGCTTGAAAAAGACTTGAAAAGAGCTTGAAAATATTTAAAGGCTTGAAAGTGACTTGAAAAAGAATTGAATGAAACACTTGATTCGAGTTGGAATCGATTTCACATCGCGGTGACTAAGAGCCTTGAATCAAGTTTGAATCAAGTTTTCAGGCTCGATTGGTAAGGTTTGAATCAAACTTTCAAGCCTCGAAAATCAAGCTTGAATCAAGTTCGAATCAAGCTTTTTTTGCTATGTGGGTCAGGTGATGGGTAACTAATATTTGGTCAAAAATCCCGATAGCAGCAAACCTGTATAATAAATCCCATGGTATATCTATACTTATTTAATACGCTAAGGGTTTTTTTTGTATTGAGAACACCTACAATTTTCAACCGATTTTCAAGTTTTTGGTGTCGTTGGATAGGGCTTGGTCTGTAGTTGTTTCCGCCAAAAAACTGATGAGAATCTGACGGATAATAAAGGCGTTATCCACCATGGAAATCTCAAAATTTAAAACATTTGTATTGTATTAAAATAAATTGCTTGATTTCGAGCAACCCGTTTACTAGTTAATGTAAAATATCCTATAGTCTAATACGGGTAAGTTATATTTGTATGTATATATGTATGTATTTGCACACAGATCTCAAAAATGGATCGAACGATTTTCTTCAAACTTTGCAAATAACTTAGTTCTGGGACAAACATTTTTTAAATACTGGGGCCCAATTTTTGAATCGAGTGAGTCGTGAGTTGTTGAGTGGGAACTCACTTCTCACCCGTTTGGTATTTTTGAACGGTTGAGTTGGTGACTTCCCCACTCGTCAACTCACCCAAACCACTCACCACCTAAATTGATGGTGAGGTAGCTAGTGAGTGCACTTTCTTCTTCTTTTCAGGGTCGGTTTGTTTACATTTTTAGCACGATCGCCGCCATATTTAAACTGCGCGAAGAAGTTATTATCGTCATTTATTTTACTTTTTAACTTCAAAATCCCTTAAATTGCTTTAATATTATTATTTTATCAATCTACCGCTTGTATTCTTACTCAAAGTATTTATTATTACGTAGAATTTATTCTTAAAAGTACCGTAACTTTGTTTGGCTGCAGATAGGCTAAAACTTAGTAATAGTGATTTAAGTTAGGCCTAGAATTAAATTAAAATTTTGTTAGAAAGACAGAGAAAAACGACTGTTTACTTTTAATAGTGCATTATACCCTTTCGTTTTCGTGCAACTCAGTGATTGAATATTCCATGCTCTCTAGTCTTCAAACGCTATAGCCAAAGCCAAATCTATTCATCAAATTACAAGGTGAGTTGATGGTCTTCATTTACTATTAAAAGCAGGGTTTACTTTTATAGCCTAGCTAATTTTGTTGGATTAACTTGTTGAACACAGCCCATAGTAAGATCCTGATCTTGGGTACACCATAACATGGTGCGTAGGCCCCGAACTCTTACCTTGTGTAGTTCCAAGCTCTTAAGTTTAACCGAATTTCGGTTCTCACTTGATACCATGTAACATTAGAACCTAGAAACAATTTTTGTTCTTATTTAGTGTCGTAAGTTAGTAGGCTCTGAAGCCTACAATGATGAATTTAACGTCAGTAAACTGACCATAAGAACTGTGGTCCATGTTGGCCCGTTTCGATATTTATCTGCGTGTCATATTTTTCATAATATTGTTTTAGAAGCCGATTATTTTTCTCACAATGTAATTTCTAAAATGATTATAAATCTGTTTTTACTTTGTTAAAACTTGTCAAAACTTCTTTTAAAAACCTGAGCAGGCCATAGGCCTAGGCCCAAATGTCACAGACCTTGAAAAAATTCAAGGTAAGGGGGCGGTCTACCCCTGGCGCGCACCCAAATGCAAGGGTTTTTTTTTAGAATCGTGTTATCTTCTGCCAAATGAAGCCTAGAGCTATAAATAAGGTGTCATATTAAAGAAGAATAATGGTACTAATTTTCCTCGGTTGCACTTTTGTAATTAGTTCATTAAAACCAATAGAAAACTTCAGTTAAAATCGATAAAAACAGATGATTTTAGACAGTTATAGCTGAAATTAGAAATTTTATTTTAAAATTCTAAAAAGATAGCCGACTAGATCCTTTTTTCTACTTTAAAAAAAAGTTAACAGGCAATCTCTATCTTAAGCGGTTAGTTTTAAAACACGATCCCCGTAAACCTCTGCATTTACAAAACTAAAAACAGATGATTTTAGACAGTTATTACTGAAATTAGAAATTTTATTTAAAAATTCTAAAAAGATAGCCGACTAGATCTTTTTTTCTACTTTTTGAAAAAGTTAACAGCTAATCTCTATCTTAATCGGTTAATTCTGAAACACGATCCCCGTAAACCTCTGCAGCCATCAAACTCGCCTAGCGCTACGGCCGCGAGGCGGCATTCGGCATTGTTGTTGTTTTGGCTGGGGTAGACCGCACCCGTAAGACTCAGACTCAGTACTGTACCGTAAAATTATTGTTTACATAGTCTATGTTGCTAAAGATCTATGCAAGGTGTATTAACATCTTAAATTGTTGTGCTATAACAGAACTCATGATAAATATCTTTATTGTTTCTTTTGAACATTTGGAATTAAACTTCACGCATTTCATACAGTGTTGTTAATTTTATTGTTGCCTCATAGAGGCCCAAACTTATCACATTACAAGTTGTCATAACTTAGGCAGTTTTATATTTTATTTTTAGATTTGAAATTGGACCCTTGGAGTATGAATCAGTTTGCACCTTCAGTGAAAATCTACCATCTTCTGCCTCACAAGACCATCTTCTATAGGATATATGATCCATCTTCAGAGGAGAGGTACGTAATATATAAGTTTTTTATACTGTAAGTCTTCTGATAAAAAAAAATTTTGTTAATAATTACTCAAAGAGTCACTCAAAGAGCTAGGGTCAAAGCCTCTTCATCGTCATAAAATATAGGCCTACAGCACAGTATAGATGGATCTATTCAAGTAGGTTATAAGCTCCTTTTTGAAGGTTAATTACCTAAATTTGTTTAGCAAGAAGAAGTCTTTTACTTTCCATAAAAGAGTTTGAAGCAAAATATTTTTCAAATTAACTTATTACGGTACTTTCTCTCAAATTATTATATCTCTGGTTAGTGAAATAAATGGTTGATCTTTAAAAATTCTATGTCCTAATTTGTCATCTATGTGTTTTTTTGTGATCTTATTATCAAGTTTTCATTTAGAACAGTGAACCTCAATTGTCCGAACTCAAACACACAATTACTGCAGTTCGAACGCTACTGTAATCCGTTCGACCTTCAGTCGATTAAATTTTCATACTTTGACCAAGATTACAGGCTTAAATTTTAGCCTTCTTTCTCAGAAGAATTGTTGTACAGTAGAACCTTGATAGTTCGACACTCCTTATAGTTCGATATGATCCGTGACAACCTAACATGTCATTAACGCCCGATAATGCCCATTTTGGAGTCTGACAAAGGTGAAAATGTAAACAAAGTCGTGAATCAATCGTAAATCAATGTTTAATCTGTTAATGTTCAATCAAGTTATGGTTTCTTTTTAAAAAATTAATGTTTCCTAAATGCAACTCATGATTTTTATATGCCCCATGTTAAAATTTACTACTCCCTATAGTTCGACATTTTGATACTTCGACACTCTTTCAGTCACAAAATGTCAAACTATCTAGGTTTTACTGTATTAGCATTCACAAATATGTTTTTTATTTAGCTATTTTATTTTATTTAGCTAAAACAAAAAACCAGCCTCACCACCTGTATTTTGCATAAAATCTGGAATTCTCGTCTCTAAAAAAAAAAAAAAAAATGTAGGTAATGTAAAATTCATATTTTTTGTTACACCAGCAGTCAAATATGTCCATTTTGGCATTTACATCCAAATTCAATGTTTTGAGATTTTTTTTGTCTTCACTCGAATCAGGCAGTCTGAACAAAACATAGTTTAGAAGTTGGCATGTTCTGAGACGGGCGTTAGCTTAAGATTGTTAACGTAGTCAAACTACCATAGAGTTTTAAAAGGAACAAACTTTAATTTCCAATATTTTCTATCCATACAAGAATTTTATATTTGTAGTGAATAATCATATGATTAATTTAAAGTTTATTGGTGTTTTTATAGATGCCGAGAACATTTAAGTTAGGCCTATTAAAAAGGCATCACAGACTTAAGCAGTGAAACAATACAGTTTTCCAAATTCTATGATTAAATCACGGACTTTGGAAACACATGTTGACTTTTAATTTGGACTGAATTTTCTTTTCATCAGAGACATATTTTTAAGTTTGACAAACCATATTCCAAAATCATCTGCTCATGTTCGTTTTAAGGTAAATCAATTCTATCTGTTTGGTAAAGCATATTTATATCGCCATCAGGGTCTTCCTCTATGGATAAGATGTTGGCAACATGATGAGTGTGAAATCAGCAGACAGCTGTCGTCCGTTCTACCTTGAGTCGTATTTTAAGGTTAAGAAATGACTTCTCATTACTTATCAAGTAATATTAAGATTTTTTCAGTAATTTGATGGATGCCATTAACTGCTTCTGAAATTAGGAGTCCCAGATTTTAGCAGCACAATCACGGACATTGGTCGCATGAATCACGGAGTTATGTCAGAATGGCAAAACAATGAAACGGCATTATTTAGGGTGATGGTAAAATTAATTTCATATAATGTTTTAAACAAAAACCACAGATTTGTCCAGAATTTAATAACAAAAAAATTAGTAGTATAATGTAAGTTTTTTAAGAATTATTTATTTTTTCCTTTACAGAAAAGAGATGGTCTTCCCTTAAGGTCACGGCATTTAGGCAGTTTACCTTAGGCCCACTAAAATCATATAGTATTTCTAATGAGTTCTAACAACAGTGATATTTTTTCCAGCTACTTGATGATGGAAGAGATCTAAGAGCGAAGATGGATGACAGAACCCATTAGTTTGAAGAATCCTCATCATCACTCAGTCATTAAATAGAAGATAAATTTTTTGTTATTAGAATGATAATAATGTGTATAGGCCTATTTGTTTTTCCATGAAAATTAAAGAAATATATAAAATTTAAACTGCCGTATACTTTTTTGTGTGAAGTAAAAGACTAAACAAAAGTTTAAATAATTGAAGATCTCATTGTGTAAGATCACATTCTATACTTAAGATAGTATATATCTTAAATTAGAAAATTTAGTATGCTAAAATGTATTAACAAGTATGTCATATAGGGTATTTCCATTAACTACAGTATATATATTAATGTGAAAAGACTTCTTATCCAATGCACATTTTTGGTACTGGAATTTGAGCAGGAGGCAGCAATCCTTGATTGTTCTGCTGGTTTTAGAGTACCGCAAAACACATTACACATATTATAAACAGAATAATCAATTAAAAAATGTTACGTGCAGAGTTAAGAAGAGTGGTAGAACTGTTTTACTATCTTATGTCATGTGTAGCCTATTTGATGTATGCTGTAAGAGATTGTGTTACCGTTCATCGATTCCAAACATACCTAGTCTATGAGAAGTCTATTCCCGTTAGTGTGCAGTCAATGGTTTTTCCATAGGCTTGCCTTTGTTATCTGATTACATCTGGGCTAAATACTATAAGTCCCGCCACACAAGTTTACGAATGGCCAAAAACAGCTGGGATGGACGAGGGGGGTGGAGGGGGTACTTTTCCAAAAACATCGAGCTTACCTTACATGCTAATTTTCATGGAACAGCTGATTATCCAATAATTTTAACTGAATAGTAGTGCAAATTCATTCGTCAAGTTACGTGGCCAGGGTTATAACAGGGCTTAAATCTTTTTTCATTGACTATCGCCATCACTAATTTAACAATACTGAATAATTTTAGACTGAAAAAGGTTTTAAACGAATGGATCCCTTGACAAATATATTCTTATAAACTTCTATAAATTATTAAAGGGAAGATTTATTTAAATATAGCCATTAAGTGGACTCAGAGATTTAGAGTGAAATCTGTGACCACATTGGTCAGGGTGTGTGGCAACCTTACAACCTCACTGGTGTCCACTAAGGTAAGGGGAATTTGGGATTAAGTTTAGTAGCGTTCTATTGTGGGTGACAGAAGGGAGCAGGCCAGAAAGATGTAGGAATGGTTGCAGTGCTAGTTGACATAAGACTGTTCAACTATAGAAATTGGGGCATATAATTTTGTAACCATTTCTCTAAACATTTGTTGTCAAGGCTGATTATTAATGTTGCAAATGAAGGCAATGGCTGTTGATACCTAAAGATAAATATGGGATTGGTTTTTCTTTTCTCAGCTAGCTTGAAAAACAGTTTTTGTGAGACAGTACACCCAGTCGACTCTCGCTAACTCTAAATTCACAGCACAGGATAATAATTTTCCTTCAAATTACACATAGTTTGACTTAGGAATGGTTTAAGGTAAGTTACAGAGTTAATTTTTACTGAATTCAACTGACAGAGATAATAAATAGTAGGGCTTACAGTAATGACCGGGAGATAGATGTGCTGTCGGATGTGTCTAGGAACTAGTTGTGATTCGTGTATTTTAAAAGGTAAGTTAATATATAAAAATCTTCGACTTGTTAAGGTATTATACCATTCAATAAGGTGTGATACAGCCTAACAGCAAAATCGTTTCACTTTATATGTTTTTTAATTATTTTATGGAGACGAATTTTGCTGTCAAAAAAAGTTCTGTGTAATGAAATACCTAAGTTTTTGAGTTACCGAAAGTAGGCTGTTTAGTTCAGTGGCCTATGTGAGGTAGATCCAGCGTTGGGTTGTCTCTGGTGTTGTGGTTTAAAAAGGTCGTACGGTGTTTTCTTAGGAACATTTTCTCTGCTGGGTACAGGCTGGATAAGCTTAGTTACTATCAGTGTTATGTTTGTCAGCTGCTTCAAGTGCTACAATACTCGCATATTATATTTTTCTGTTTTGAAGTCTGGACCCTAGGAGCGCTTTCTTCAGGTTTCCAGACTTGTGCTTACAAGTGTACTAGCTTTTTCCTACCTCTTCGCTTGCGTTACTCGTGGTCAGGTAAAAGCTCATTCGCTACGCTCACTCGCCGTCACGCTCACCCTATATTTAAGTTGTTGTTTAAATACGTTAAATAAGAATTTTCATTGAATTTGTTTCTTAGCAACAACAAAAAAAGATTTTTTTAATCTTTCGTAATAAATAATTCTTTTAAAATAAAGAGTATCTTATGTTACTGCTTATACCTCCAAGAATATGTGTACGAAGTTTCATGATGATCGGTTGAGTTTTCGTGTTAAGTCCAACAAACAACAGGACATTCACATTTATAATATTATTAGGATGATCAACTGATATCCCTGTTAAGGGTGTAAGGGCAATCTCTCAGAGAATTTTTTAACCTAGCAGAAGAGACGGGGATTCTGGATAAAAATAAGTTAATATTCACTGGATGACTCTGACATTAAGGCAAGAAAGCCTTCAGTTAAAACATTCAGAGAATACATGTCTTGGATGGCTTTCTTTGCCAACCATCAAATTAAACAAAATTAAAATAAATTCTGCTGTGCAGAGCACAACAGTGTATTTAAAGATGAATTCTAAAATACAGTTTCTAATCTCTCTTTACATGGCAAAATCCAGGGTGGTAAGCCACTGCAGTCCAGTTTCACTTAGGCCGGCTGCACACCAAAACGGACGCGACACGACCTCTCAATAAAACCTCTTACGACTTTGCGAGTGAAGGTAATAGCATGTTTTAAAATAGAATAGAGAATTCGAGTGTGTGTGTGTGGGTATGCAATTTACTCATGTGGTATTACCTCCGCTATCAAAGTCTTGTCGTATCACGTCTGTTTTGGTGTGGTGCGGCCAGCCTTACACTAGTCAATCAACCCTTCAGAAAAACCCTCTGTGACTATGATCCATAGTTTTATACTCAGCTACATGCAATGTGACTATGGTCTCCTGTCGTTATTTGTGTTTCTATTCAGTTAAAATAGGAGGTTGACCTAAACTAGTGAAATATTCACCACATTGCTTTAAAGGGGGAAGAGGGGAACTGATATGGGAAGTAAAAAGACTTCCCATAAGTAGGATGTCTAAAAAAAAAGTAGGATGTCTACTAGGCTGATAAGGAGTAAGAGTAGTGGGCCTACAGGAGGCTAATTTAGGCCTAAATAAGTTAGGGTATCAGCCCAGAATTTAAGTACCATACCTATCTTTGGATACAAAACTAGACTCAGTAAATTGGTCTTAAATAAAGGTACTCTAAACATAAAGAATTTTTTTAATTCAAGCCTTTATAAAACGTTTATAAATTGATAAAGTAAAGTCCATTGAAGTTGGTATAGGTACAACCTATCTCTAAGCATTTTAGTGTAGTGAAAATACTTTTAAAAGTCCAATCAGAGTGTTTCCTAGGACTCGACATTTAATAACAACCATTCAAAAGAAATTTTAAAATATTTAAGTGGCTAAAGTTAGGCTATTATCTCTATTTCAATATTGAAATAAGCAGTTTTAGAAATAAAGCTAGTCTCGGTACTTTGTGAAGAACTTTGCAAAGCTAGAAATATTCACGATTTACATTTATTTGTTAAAAAGAAATAATAACACTTCTTCCCGCTATGTTTTAAACCACAATTAAGTACAATAACATTAAGTAAAAATGAAATTAACAAAAAGACAATTCAATAGTTTCTTTATTATTGAGGTTATGTTTACCCACTGCTCCGTCATGCAGACGAATTTATGGTTCGATTTTGTGCCTTTTCAATTGAAAACCCAAACTTTTGCGATGTTGCCAATTTTCTCCACCAACAAATCTCGTCCGTCAACTCACCAGCCGTGTCCCAACTCACTTCTCACCTGAACGGTTTCAAAAATAGTAATGTCCGGCAGCAGGTGAGTTGGCGAGTGACTAGTGACTCACTACTCACTCGATTCAAAAATTGGGCCCCAGGTGTCTGTGTCAGGAAATATCTTATTTCTTATAAATCTTTAATTGAAATTAAAAAAATTAATATTGGTCTTAAGGAATTAAAAATCAAAACAAAGAAATAATGTAAACAGCTAACTTAATTGTCAAAGTACACACCACACGTTCCAATATAAATATGTGGTTTTGCACGGCAGCCAGTAATTAAATTATTAAATATGTCTTTAACTGATATTACTACAAAGAATACCCCTGTTTGAGTTTACTGAGCAAATGCCCCCAGTGTATAATGTGAAAAGGAATAGAAAGAGGTGTCTGAACATAATCAGCTGATTAGCTGACTTTCTGGATTTGTCATATTAATGTTTACGTTATTTTGGAATTAATAAACAGATCATTCTTTGTGCATTGTACCTCTTGCTATGCACATTTTTTACTGTTCTTAAAGCTAATTTAATTATATCTGTAACTAATGTAAATATGTGTAATGTGGATATATATATATTGTTTATAAACAATAAATTGTTTATATATTGAACATTTATTATATTCATTGTACATTGAATATTTATTGTTGAATACCTGATGTAACAAAACTGGTCCAAAGAAAATTGTCTCAAATATTCATAGAATTTTTGTATTTTATTAGTGTATGAATATTGATAAGAATTTTAATAATAACCATTGGCCATTTTACTTTTAGCATAATTTCAAGTTTGGAAGTTGAAAGTGAATTGGAAATACACATGAAAGTATTTGTATTAACTCTTAAATTCAACGTTTATTCTACTTTTTGGTTTTGTAAACATAATTTCTAAATCAACTCAAACTTTAATTCAGCTGAGAATACACAATACCCTTAATTATTACCATTGACTATGTACACTACTTGTATAATGAAGATTATGGATGAAAAATAATCATGAGAAATAAATTTTGTAACGTATCTCTGAATCATATTTTTTGGGCCATTTGCAGAAATAAATGATAAACTGGATTAAATATAATCTAGATTCAATTCAATTAAAATCAGCTGGAGGTGTAAGTTTAAACTAGACTTTAGAAGATCAGGTTTAAACTAAAATGGTGCAAACGGCCCTTACATCATCACATTGAACTCTGAAATTAATTTGTGGAAAAATGAGCAATACATTTTATACGTAAATGAAAATAAGGTACACATACTAGGAATTATTCTGAATCCTACAATGACAAATATATCACTTCTAGAGGTTATGCCATACAGAAAAAATCAAATCCAGTGGAAAAACTTTGGCAAAATACAAATTTTGTTTGAAACAATCAAAACAACTTATCTTTATATAGTAATATTGAGGAATGAATATGATTAATTTGTTTGGCTGTGACTAACAGAGGATCAGATGTTTGTTTATATTCATGTTGTTCTGGAGATAATTTTGTTAAGAGTGTTTGCATTAAAAAATTTGTTAACAACTAATAAAAAGGCTTCCACTGATGTTAACTAATTCATGTGCTTTTGTCATACTATTTTAGTCTGGTTATGGGCCCAGAGCCCTGTCCGTCTGTCATTATAATTTTTCGGGGAATTTTTGTTTCATATTACATTGAACCCACGTTCGTGTAATTTTGATTGCTTGGTTGATTGCGTTGAACCAACGTTCTCGTAAATCGTTTACCGAGATGGATGCTCAAACGAGTACAGTACCGATTGTAAAGTTGACAGATGGAAGTAATTGGAATACGTGGAAGTTCCAGGTTAAAGTTTCTTTAAAGGCCAAAGGATGCTTTGAAATTGTTGACGGTAGTTCAAAAAGGCCAGAACAGAGTAGCCAAAATTATGGGAAACTTCTGCAGAGCTGGAATGAAAAAGATTGGAAGGCTCAAGAAATTATAGTTTCGCGTCTTGGCGACAGTCCCTTGTCTCATATTTTGAATTGTGAAACTTCTGCAGAGATATGGTCAAAGTTAAACACCGTCTATGAGAAAAGGAGCGAAATTAGTCTCTATTTACTACAACAGAAGTTCTTCAGCATGAAATTTGAAAAGGAGGATAGCATTAATACATTTCTGTCTAGATTGGAAGATATAATTACGAAAATGGGAGAATGCGGTGAGAAAGTATCAGAAAAGATGGCAGTTACCAAGATATTGATGTCCCTTCCAGCAACGTATAGCCATTTTATCAGCGCTTGGGAGTCGGTACCCGCAGAAAAGCAGACCAAAGACAATCTCACGGCAAGACTATTGGTAGAAGAAGAGCGTCTGAAGGGGAATGAGCCATCTCCAGAGACAGCGCAGTCGGCACTTGTAGCAGCATCTAACAGAAAGCCTATATGTTTCAAGTGCGGAACAGCAGGACACGTAAAGGCAAACTGCAAAAAGGTACAGCCCTCTGCATCTCAGGTACGTTGTCATTACTGTAATAAATTGGGACATTTTAAGAAAGATTGTTACAAATTGAAGCAAAACTCGAAAAATAAAAGTGGGAATAAGAATATTAAGGATAAAGAGGAAACGTCATACATGACAACAGCTTTCATAATTGACAATTGTACTATTATTGATGACACTTGTTGGTATCTAGATACTGGTGCTACTGAGCATCTTTGTTGTAAAAGAGATCTTTTTGTAACTTTTAATGAATTAAGTACTGATAAGTTTATCCGTTTTGGAGGAGGGGATGTACTGAGAGCAACAGGTATTGGTAATATTAATGTCATGTCAGAGATAAATGGACGCGACCCATTACTGGTAACCATTCAAAATGTACTGTACGTTCCAGGGATGACTGTTAATTTATTCTCTGTGTCTACCACTCTTGATAAGGGGTTTCGTCTGACATCAGACAAAAACCAAGCTAAGATTTGGAATAGTGCCGGACAGGTTTGTGCTACTGCTTTTAGGGATGGAAACTTGTTTAAGATGAATTTCAAATGTATTTCAGATGCAAATGTCAAAACAAATACGGCCCTTTTATCTGCATCAAATCAGCTAGAGGTTTGGCATCAAAAGTTAGCTCACCAAAATATAGCTCACGTAAAGAAGGTATTGTCTAATCACAATATTAATTACACCGGATCTGAACTGTTTTGCGGACCATGTGCTTTGGGTAAACAAAAACGTAAAACATTCAAGCAAAGTTTCTCGAGGGCTAGCAAAATTGGAGAGTTAGTTCATGCTGATCTTTGCGGGCCAATGGAGGTTACATCCATAGGAGGTGCAAAGTACTTCTTATTGTTTAAAGATGATTTCTCTAACTATAGATATGTTTATTTTCTTAAGAACAAAAGTGAAGTAAATGAGAAACTTAAATTATTCTTAGCTTTAGTTAAGAATCAAGTAGGAGAAAACATCAAAGTTTTAAGAACTGATGGAGGTAGTGAGTTTGTAAATTTAGAATCCAGAAAGCTTTTATCTGAATCAGGAATAACTCATCAAGTGTCTTCTGCTTACTGTCCTGAACAAAATGGACGTGTCGAGCGTGAAATGAGGACTATAGTAGAGGCAGCTAGGACTATGTTGGTAGCTAAGAACTTGGACAAAAGTTTTTGGGCAGAGGCAGTCAACACCGCAGGGCAGTTCCATGGTGTCGGACGTAAATTTCAGAGTGTTTTTTTTGTTAAACAAGTTAATTCAAAGTACTTATTAAGTTTTTTTTTTATTTTGATAATTGTATTTGAAAAAGGACTTCATGAGGAACACATTGACATATAAAAATATTAATTACATAATTTAAATAAGTATAAAAAAAAAATAATAATATGGTGTCGGACGTAATGCGGAGAAAATGGAAATTGTGACTTATATTAACATTTGTTGAAAACTCTGTGATTTCTGTTGAACTACAGAAGAAATATTAATTGTAGTACCAAAATAGATTATGTTCTTTGAAATGATACCATTTATAAATATTTTGAGCACTTAGTTTACTAATAAAAAAATAATAACTTTGGTGTCGGACGTAAACTTTTTGGTGTCGGACGTAAATTCTCCGAACCCAAGAAAGATTTGGGGTATTTAATGATAAAAAATAATAGGTTGCAATTAAAAATATCATTTTATTTCATGTGAAAAGAAACTTATGGTAAGACCTAAGCCCGGGAGCACTTTACTTTTTCATTTTGAGGTCCCCAGAAGCCAAAAACACCGTTCGTTCGTTTTCATATATATGTATGTATATATATATATATATATATATATATATATATATATATATATATATATATATATATATATATATATGTGTTTGTCCGTGTGTCCGTGGTACCGATAACTTTTGAAGCAGACCTCCGATTTTGATCAAATTTGGTATGAAGGTGTAAGACCAGGTCTATTTTCATAAGTTCGCGAACCAGCATGATCGGGTTATGGAAACGGGGTTTTATGGGGTTTCAAAGGGGTCAAAAATGGGTTTTTGGCATTTTTGGACCTAAATTTTCAAAATTCATAAATTTTAACTAAAACCATTTGAAAGAGCTTATAAAAACAAACAATTTAGTATTTTGAATCTTTAAAATAGCTTAACTGGTTATAGAGAAAATTCAAATCAAGTTTCCCATGTTATTTTTATGGGTAAATCTTAAAAAAGTTATATATCGCTTATTTATCAACATATCTTCATAAAAATTGGTATGAACCTTCACTAGGTGGTGAGTAATTAAGATTTGATCCCCCATGGCAGCAAACCTACATGCTAAATCCCATGGTTTTCTCATGGAAAATAATTGTATAATGAGAGCAAGAGAGATGGAGATATAAGGTATCTGTTCCTAATCAGCTGATCAGCTGTCTTCTGCATATTTGTCAAATTTGAAATGTTTATGTTTTGTTATTTGTAAACAAATCTTTCCTTTTGCATGGAAGCTTTGGATTATGCACTTTTATTACTGTTAAAAAAATCATTTATTGCAATATAAATATTAATATATGAATTATTAAATAAAAATAATTTACTCAGAAATATAATGCCATTAAATATAGCCTATTATATTTCCTTGTAAAGATTATTAATTATATAAGATAGCCACAAAGTTCTTTGATGTTGAAACAATAATTCTTTGGTTGGAAATTCGCTGAGTACGCAGGTCTGCTGCGACGGGGGTATTTTTTTCTAGTAGGGCCTATTGCAATTGAAGACCAAATGCTAAAAAAATTCCTATTTTGGATCAGAGTTCAAATAATAATTTTTTCAAGGTAAAAAATATAAAAAAAGTTGAATTAAGTTGTTGAATTATAAATATTGTTTATATTTTTATCAAAAATTATGTTTTACAAAAAAAAAACACACACAAATAAAAAATATAGCCAGAAGTCTGTAGTGCATTTCTTTTACTATAAGGGTTCAGGATTCAACTATCTCAGATGCATTAATTCATCTATGACGATGTTAAACATGTGTTTTTTTAATTGTTAGAAAGGTGTCGGACGTAAAGGGTCGGACGTAACCAAAATCTTTACGTCCGACACCTTTATATAAAAAAAAGTATATATGATAGAGGAAAATTAAAAACATTTTCTTATTCTGCATGTTTTACTTGTTTAGGATTTAGTTTTTTTAAGCAATTGGACAACTTATAACCTTGCAGTAAAAGTAAACATAAAATTTTTGGTGTCGGACGTAAACATGCAGGATAGCAAAAGTTTAAGGCTTCATACATTTTTATAAATTTTTGTTTCAAGCACTGTGACATATCAAAAGTTTCCTTGTAGTATAACAAGTTGATCTATATGCAAAACTCAAATTTAGGTAACTTATTTAACCATCTGTCATTAAAAATAAAACATCTAGACAAGCGGTCTTAAAAAATTTAAACAAAATCCCTCATTTTGTTTTTTTATTAATTTTTTAATAAAAAATGTCATTGTTGAAAGAGTTTTGTTTCCAAATAGAGGGGGTTGTAAGCTTTTAAAATATATATAATATGTCTATGTTTGTGTAAAAAAAAATTTCAAGATGATGGTTGACGTTTCTATGGAAACGCCCCGCAGTCTTTGTGTTAAATAGGTCTGGCTCAAGTCCATTTGAGGGTAAAACACCTTATGAATTATGGTGCGGTTTGGTTTTTGACATTAAGTTATTGCGAGTGTTTGGATGCAAGGCTTATGTGCATGTACCTAAGGTAAAAAGGCACAAATGGTGTAATAAATCGAAACCTGGTATATTTGTTGGCTACAGTGACACTACCAAGGGATATCGTGTTTATTTTCCTAGTGACAGAAAAGTAGAGATATCCTGTAATGTGGTTTTCGATACTACAGAAGTTGTTAAGACAGATAGCTGTGAGGATTATTCTTTTCTTGATATTGGTGACAGTGGAGATGAAGTCTCTAGCAACAAAGACCCATTAAAAGTCAAATGTAATGATAATGTTACAGAAAGTATTTCTGAGGAACCACAAATTCAAGAACAAGACAGCCATGAATGTGTTGAAAATGCTACAAACACAGAAGATGACGATACCGATTTTAGAATATTGAGAAACCGAGAAAATATTCGGAGGCCACAGAGATATGAAGATGGATACTGTGTATTTTCAGGAAATAATGATCCAGAAACCTACGAAGAGGCTATGAGAGGAGAAAACGCAGAAGAATGGAAAGAGGCAATGTCAGAAGAGTTGAAGACTTTGCAAAATAACAATACTTGGACGGTTGTCGATCGGCCGAGTGATGCTTCCCTCATAGATACAAAATGGGTTTTTAAAATCAAGAAAGCTGAAGACGGTAAGACCAATATTTTTAAAGCTAGATTAGTCGCTCGTGGTTTTCAACAGTCAGAAAATTTTGATTTTTCAGAAATTTATGCTCCAGTTGCTAAATTAACTACATTACGAGTTCTTGTAGCAGTGGCTAATCAGTATTCTTTTCCAATACATCAAATGGATGTAACGGGGGCTTTTCTTTATGGGGACATTGAAGAAATTGTATATTTATCTATTCCAAAAGGGGTTGATGCCAAAGAAAATCAAGTTTTAAAACTAAATAAGGCTATTTATGGTTTGAAGCGATCTCCAAAAAATTGGAATGATAAATTTAATAAAGTAATGGTAAGTGAATGCTTTGAAAGATCACAGAATGACAAATGTTTGTATTATAGATTTAGTAATGGCTCAAAAGTTTACGTCCTAATCTATGTCGACGATTTAATCATTGTTAGTAGTAATTTGGAGGAAGTGGAACGTTTTAAGTCAATGATCAGTAAGTATTTTAAAATGAAAGATATAGGAACCGTTTCGACCTATCTTGGAATCAAGATTGAGCACAATTTGACAACTGGAATAACGACTCTTAGTCAAATCGATTATCTCAAGAAAGTTCTTGATCGTTATGGGATGACTAACTGTAAATCTGTTTCTACTCCAATGGACTCTAATTTTCGAACATGTCTTAAAGGTTGCACTATAATAGATAGAGAATTGGAAACAAAATGTAGAAGTCTTATTGGTTGTTTAATGTATGCCATGTTGGGTACACGACCCGATCTTTGTTACCCTATATCCTTTTTGAGCCGCTTTCAGGACAAACCAAGTGAAGAACTATGGTCAGCATTGAAGAGAGTATTGCGATACATTAAGGGAACATTAGAAATGAAACTTGTCTACCAGAGAGGAAATCCAGACCTTAAGGGATTTGTTGATGCAGACTGGGCTGGTGAAATAGAAGCTCGCCATTCAACATCTGGATATCTATTCAAGATTGGTTCAGCAACAGTGTCATGGTCTTCAAAAAGACAAACATCAGTCGCTCTCTCGTCAACCGAAGCAGAGTATGTGGCCCTCAGTTTTTCTGTTACAGAAGCGTGTTTTTTAAAGAAAATTTTGACTGATCTCAAGATTACTCAATTAGTTGATCAGCCCATTGTAATATTTGAAGACAACCAATCTGCAATACATATAGCTAATAGTGACGAAAATAAAAGACTTAAACATGTGGATGTTCGTTTTCACTATGTTAAAGAGAAGATCATGGACAAAACAGTGATTCTCAAACACATACCCTCTGAAGACCAACTGGCTGATATTCTTACCAAGCCATTAGGAAGAATCTTATTTCAAAAATTAAGGGAGGGCATTGGACTCAGTGACAATGGACTAAAGTAACTTTTTGTTTGATTTTATTGTGTTGTTGTTTTTATTGAGGGAGGGTGTTTGAAACAATCAAAACAACTTATCTTTATATAGTAATATTGAGGAATGAATATGATTAATTTGTTTGGCTGTGACTAACAAAGGATCAGATGTTTGTTTATATTCATGTTGTTCTGGAGATAATTTTGTTAAGAGTGTTTGCATTAAAAAATTTGTTAACAACTAATAAAAAGGCTTCCACTGATGTTAACTAATTCATGTGCTTTTGTCATACTATTTTAGTCTATTTTGAATTAAACAGAAATAAGTTCTTACTAGCAATTATGATAATACTGAGTGGGGATGTAGGAACAAATCCTGGACATGATCAATGTTTTATTCACAAAGAGGATGAAAGAACTCTAAGCACTAACAATAAAATAATACCTTTATCTGTCCCTTCTGTAATAAGGAATTTAAAAGGCTGAATTCTCATATAAACGCAAATCAAATAAAGCTCATATATTTGCAAAGCAAATTAAAGCGATCACTAAATAGACAATATGTAATGGGGACAAAATAACTGTTAATTGTACTAAATATTCAACTCCAGATGGTAAATTCCTTAACAAAGAAATAATACAGAGTATTAAAAAACCAATAGATGCAGTCAGAATTGGTTTGAGTTAGATGATGTACATATATGGTCTTGGATGAACTGCAAACTAACTGTTCTAAGTTGCTGCATAATGATAGATCCAACAACAAGCCATATTCTCAAGATATCTTCAGATGAATCATTAATAGAATCAACTTTTATCGGACTCAAACTTACGCAATTCAAATATATATTAACTGTATTAAATGTACGGTAAGAGAAATTAAAAATCATCCAAGGTACTTTGAAAGGTTGGTTACTTTAAAAATGTTACCACCTTGACTCGATTACACCCTTTGAATGATGATCATGCAAAAAATGCTAGCCAGAAGAATTAGTGGTTCCTTATATGGGACGACAGGCATTGAAATCAGTGAAATAACATGTAAGAAACAGAAAGGGAATGTTGAATGTGGTATATATGGGATAAGAAATTCTGAAATTATATCACATTGCTTATTAATGAACAAGACAGATATTACTCTAGAAAAGAAATTTACTGAGAACTTTTATGTTTCATCTATCCTTTCAAAAATTGCAATGACAACAGAGGTGTATTGGTTAAGGGTTCATATACATACAAGTTATCTAAGCCAACATAAGAATATTGAAAACACCCGAAACCGTTACAAACTCAAATTTGCAATTTATCTTACTATCCTATCTCACTACGTTTTTTATTAATATAACAGTCTTCTGACACTTCTCCAAATAAGAATATTATATATGTGTGTGTGTGTGTGTGTCCCTGTGTACAATAACTTTTGGATGGAACCTCTGATTTTTATTTTTTTACCTCTAATTTAATTTTTATATTTACATTTACTAGGTAAGGTTCAACTTAAATTTACTAAAAACACCCATAAAGTGCAAACCTACATACATACTCAACCCCACTGTTTTTATGAGAAAATAGAAAAAATTACCAAAATTCTGTTAGAAATTCACTTGAGTACGAAGGTTTGCTACGGGAGATATTATGATTTTGAAATGTTTTCAATTTCCATGTATTTGGACTTTGTACCAACAGGGAATAGAAGTAATACCTATTTAAAATCTGGGCAACTAATAGTTCTATAACTTCTATCAATTTTTGTTCCCAAAATAATGAGATTTCTGAAAGGAAATTAAAAAAAACACGTTATAGGCTATATCACTTTATTTACATATATTTTATTTACAAAACTTAATGTAACATACTGATTTTAACTGTGGTACCGCATAATCTATATTGGCCCTAGGCTTTTATAAATTGCATTGTAAATTAAGCAAAACTGTAACTGATTTGAATCATTGCACAAGTTTCAGCCTTTAAAATCCAGGTTGTTTAGCCCGGAGCTGTAATTTAAGTAAATAACAATTTATCTTCCTCAGAAGCTCCTAGTGGTAGTAAATTCCATTACGTTCCCTTATCATCGCAATTGTCCACTGGTACCCTCGCAACATGTGGGTGACAGGCATGTTAGTTTTAGTCTAGTTTTAGTGACATTTGTGTTGTGCTTCTGTTTTTGAACATAATGTGGCATCATTTGAAATTGTGCTGTATATTGGAGTGTGGTATTGTAATTCCTAAACAGTCATAAAAGGAGTTACAACCATTTAGAGCTATTATTTTGTTTAATTAAATCCCACTTAAGATTTGGTTATTTCACTTTTAGAGAAAATTCCCAAGATATAATTTTATCTTTTGAGTTGCCATTATTGTTTTTCCATTATTGTGCCATAAAATTGCCTTTATGGCATGGTCATGCAGATTGTCTGACTTTCATCAGACAATATGAAGATGATCTAAATCAAGTAAACTTACAAATAATACTTGGGAATTCAAAATGTAAAATGGTGAAAGTAAAGTTGCGTTAACTGTTTGTTCAACAACAAATCAGCACAACTGTTTTTAATAAGCTTTTTGTTAAAAAAAATGCTTGTTTCTTAAGTGACAAAGGATATTAATCTATATCGGCCCAGGAATCGATTATGAGATACGAATTTTTATTAAATTTGCTGTTGAGTTGTCTGCATAGCCAAAACCTCCTGTCAAATATCATTTCTACTTATATGGAAGCTATAGTATGGGGAATCTAAATAAACTTGGAGCAAAAATAATATTTTTTCAAGTTCTTACAAAATTATTATATGAAAAAAAAAAAACACGAGGGAATGTTATGGTTTACAAATAATGGTCTGCATTATTAATAAATTTGCAACACCACTCATGTTTTGGTTCTGTTGATAGAAAATATTATCATTGAAAATATTGGAAACTGATCCAAAAGGTATTTCTTATCAAAGATGGTACCAAAAACTTTTGGTGTTATACACCTAAGTCACTTTTCAATTTAGACAATCTAAATTGATATTATACACATTGATTCAAAGCACAAAATTCAATTACAATATAAATTATGGCAGACTTGCCGGTATTGCCTGTCATAATGGATAGAATCTTTATGGCATGTTGACAGTAGTTTTCATCATGTTTAAGAAAAAGCTTAAGAAATATTTACTGACATTGTGTCCGTACTCTGTAGAAGACTTTTTCTAGTTGACAAAGAAGATTTTAAGTTTCATTGTGTTTTGTTTTATTTTGAACATTTAGTTTTCATTTTGTTCAAATTTGTTTTGTATATTTTTTGTGATGAGAGAACCACATTATCATTTAGTTTTTAGACTAGACATAGATTAAGACACGTGTCATATGTTTATGTGTGAAGAAATCACAATTATGTAAACTTTGTGTAATGAATAAACCATTTCATTTCATTTCATCACTAGGAGCAGAAGTGGCGCTTTTTTGGTGCTTTTAAAAAACTATTAAGCATCATAAAGACACTTTTGCTCCGAGTGATGAAAAATGTTTTCTATCATAAAGGAACTATACTTTTAATCAATAAAAATTGTTATTATAAAGTTGTATTTTTGAGGTTTAACTATAAAGTTGTGCTTTTGAGGTTATGTTTACAAAGTAAACTAAAATACAGTGTTTGCATTTCTGTTATTCACATGATATAAACAAAACTTTGAATTTCACTATTATTTTTAAATAGATGTTTCCTGTCACGGCTTCGCCTGTGATTGAATTTATTTTATAGGTAATCAAGCTGGTTCGCTCCGCTCACTCGCTTTCTCGCTCACCTTATATATAAAAAATCGCTAGAATATTTAAAATTAGAATTTTTTATTGAATATATAAAATAAAGATTTTCAGATTTTGATACTAACTATTGTATGCCCACTGGGTCATGGCCCTTTGGACAGATTTGCACCAAACTTAACCCAAACCATCCTTGAATGCCTGAAAGTTTCATAACAATCTGTTGAGCGGTTTCGGAATCCATAGGCAACATACATATCTATACATACATACTTCCTCTTTTATAAATATAGATATTAAATTAATAAAACAACAAAAATGATACTTAGCAAACAGCTGACTTTCACTACTGGAGCTTAAAAATATCACAGCTGATTTTTTAGGTCTAGGACAAATAAGCTACATTTTGGATATTATTTAGAGAACACAAAAACCAGTGGAATTCGAGCAGGACGATAAAGAAGAATTTATTTGGCAAGAAGTGCAATTACATTAGTATTATAGTTACGAAAATCAATATTATTATGAATTAACAAAGACAAAAATACTTAGATGTGTCTTTTGTGGATATTAGACAATTGTCCTTAGTAAAAAAGAAGAAAAACACTACAAAAAAGCCATTATTACTTCCAAATTTGATAAAACGTTGATTCTTTATTGAATCAAAGCTATTTTTAATAGGGAGATTTGTTCGTGTTAATGCCATTAAGTTGTAATTTGATTTTATATCTGAACTCTATATCTGAACTCAAATGGTTATTAAAGTCTCTACGACTTACTTCTAAAAATTTGACTCTGCAATGAATTCTTCCGAGCTAATTATTATTTGATTTCGATTCTTATTTTGATTCAACAGTTAATTAACATAAATGAATTAAAAGACATGAAAACACATTTTAAACACAAGATTGGCCAGCACTCTTCTTCCTCAAACGGGCAATCAAACAGTTTCAAAATTCAATAGTGTAACCGTAACCTGTACACAAGTGAAAAAGGTTTAATCGGGGGTTCTGCACACCCATTAATCCCAACCTACTGCGAGATGTGTTACGGTACATAATATGCCTATAAAATTCTGGATCCAATCCAATCATTTTCTGTTTCAACTGTTAACGGCTTTTACAACTCAAGATATTTCCGTTGTATCAATTGAGATGAGTTCCCTCCAAACCTTACAGCTTTTTCTAGCATTTTAGAAACTAAATCAACACTATACAGTCTCTAGGGAAGTTCTTTAAAGCTAAAGGCTACTTTACAACAAAGTAAATTTTCTATATGAAAAAGTAGCTCAAATATTTTGTAGATAATAATAAAAAAATTGTAAAAAAGATGTACAATATCGACTAAATGTAACACTGGACTGGACTGTAGGAGTTTTCTAGATCGATGGCAATTGACAAGTGAGCTGACGTGTTCACAGCCTCCACGGTCCATCTTCAAATTGAAGATTGTTTAAATAGTTCTTGTTTTTATTGTGCTTGGAAGACCACTATGCTCTTTCTGCAACATCGTGAAAATTGATTACAATAAAAATATCCTGTGTTAGCTAGATTACTTAGCAAGGAGATGAAGTGGTACATTCAGTTGATGAAACAAAATTTCTTGGTCTGGTTATTGATTCCAAGCATAACATGTTTGCTACCACAATATTTAAAAAAATCGTAGCCACAGACCGTCGCCGCAATTTTGCGGCAGGCGGGTTCTACCCTCCGCCGCAGATCCCCGGCGGATGGGCTCATTAAAATAGACTGCCGCCTTAGATCTGTGGCAATGATTCCATGATACTAAATATGAAATTTCTTCGGTACGGTCTAATTTAAAGGTTAGATAGTTGACTGTAAGTGTACACCGATCTTCACTGTAATTATACAGGCATTCACCGTAAGTGTACCGACCTTGACCAATTTGCTGTACATGAGCAGGTCGATTTGCTGCGCCTTGTTGTAGAGGAGGACGCCGACGATGACCGTGCACGTTCCAAGGCCGCTGAGAACAGTCACGTCATTGCCGAACATCAGCACCGACAGCCAGATAAGGAACGCTCGCTTGGCCGTGTTGGCCACACTGCAACAAGTGATGGGTCGTGACTGTGCGAGGAAAAGGTACAATATGGTTTGATTACAAAGGCTGGTTACACTTGAATCATTTAGTTTTAAAATAAAAACAAATAAGAAAATAAATCGCGGAGAAGTCTTTTAAGAACAACGTAACAGTTGACTCATGTTAGCTTGAACCTCGGCGACTGGAAATCCTAGGTATCTTGCATAATTTTCAATCCCTTTTGAAAAATCTGCCAAAGCTGAATAAAGAAACCATTTATAGGACTAACTGGGAATAATTTTACTGTTATATTTGATCTAAAAAAATTACACTTTACCTCTAAGACGAAAAGATAGCCCACAAAAATCCTATAATGATACTATAATACGAGCATTGTCTGAAGCAATGTATTTCCCACAATCTCAAAATCCTGTTCTGCAGGATAGAATAGAGGAGAGTGGCCCTCTGTACTCCTGCGTCAGAGACACAAACCAGCTAGACTTGGCCGCTGATTGCCTGGGTGGGGACATCGTGTCCTCATTTGAGGACTGCTGTCCACTGTCAGCGGGACGTCGGGGTAAGTCTGGGTGGTGGAATTCAGAACTTGGCAGCCTAAGGAAAAGGGTAAGGGCTCTATTCAGAAGGGCTAAGCTAAGCAAATGCTGGGACGCCTATCACAGATTGCTAACTCAGTACAACCTTGCAGTCAGGAGGGCCAAGAGGCTCTCTTGGAGAAGCTTCTGCAGCGATCTTGAAGGTGTCTGCGAGACATCTAGGTTATACAAGATCCTATCGAAGGATAAGTCATCTTGTCTTGGCTCCCTCGAGGGGCCTGATGGGATCATGGTCCATAATCCCAGGGACGTGCTTGAGATCATGGCAAGCACACATTTTCCGGGGAGTATAATCACTCAGTCGACCGATGAGGTGAGTATGGGTGCACGGCGGGCCAACTTCACTCGATGGAGGGTGGCAGGCCGCATTGCAACTCACAGCCGGATTCGCTGGGCAGTCAACTCCTTCAGTCCCTTCAAGTCACCGGGACCTGACCAGGTGAGGCCCGTTTGTCTTCAGAAGGGAATAGAGATCCTTCTTCCAGTTCTGACGGCATTGTTCAGGGCAAGCTTGGCCCTCGGACACATTCCAGAAGCCTGGAGCAGCTCTCGGATAGTCTTCATTCCAAAACCTGGTAAGGCTAGGTACACGGATCCGAAGGCGTTCCGCCCAATCTCATTGTCTTCTTTTCTCCTGAAGACTCTGGAGAAGCTGGTGTCAAGGTATGTGGGGGATACCGCTCTCAAGGCCAACCCTCTCCATGAACACCAACATGCCTATTTACCAGGAAGATCATGCGAGTCTGCTCTGCATCAGCTGGTAAGTAGGATTGAAAAGTCGATAGAGTGCAAGGAGGTTGCACTTGGGGCCTTCCTTGATATTCAAGGCGCTTTCGATAACACTGAGACTCAGGCTGTCATTAACGCAGTCACAGCTCATGGTTTTCACGAGGTAACAAGGGGATGGATTGAAGCCCTCTTGAGAAAAAGGAACGTAATACTATCACTTCATAACGAGGAGATAGCGGTAAGAACGACTCGAGGCTGTCCTCAGGGTGGGGTCCTGTCCCCTCTTCTCTGGAACCTCGTGGTAGACGAACTCATCAGAACTCTCAATGTCAGTGGCGTGTACGCACAGGGATATGCTGATGACATAGTGGTTCTGGTGTCAGGTAAGTTCAACGACACAGTTAGGGATCTCATGAATGGGGCCCTGAGGTCTGTTGGACGCTGGTGCGAAGAGGTAGGTCTCTCAATCAATCCCTCAAAGATTGTGATGGTTCCCTTCACGAGGAGGAGGAACCTCAGAGGGATCGGCCCCTTAGTCCTGCAAGGAACAAATGTGGAATTGCAGAAACGGGTGAAGTATCTGGGGGTCACTCTGGACCAGACGCTTCATTGGGGACCACAACTCCAAAAGGTAATAGACCGAGGTAAGTGGTCACTCATTACATGTAGGCGACTGGTGGGGGGGACTTGGGGAATTAAGCCAAAGCTTATGCATTGGCTTTATGTCTCTGTGGTCCGACCTGCCATCACCTATGGCTCGCTTGTGTGGTGGCCTAAGATGGACTCGGGATCGGCGGTGAGGGGATTGGCGGGAGTTCAAAGACTCGCCTGTCTTCTCATCACAGGAGCCCTGAGTTCCAGTCCGGGGGCTTCACTAGACTGTCTTCTCAACTTGCTGCTGATTGATCTTTTCGTCAAGACCACGGCAAGGAAAGCTGCTCACCGACTCAAATGTGAAAATCTTTGGATGGACACTGGAGAACACCGGGGTCACTCTCGGATCATTCTGTCGGTTCAGGGGGGCGGGCTAGACATGCCCTCTGACCACATGTCAGTCAAATACACCTTCGGTAAGTCTTTCAGAGTCCTCCTACCAGCAAGAGAGGACTGGCTATCCGGGGGAAACCCTCTTCAACCCGCGGACCTGGATTGGTTCACTGACGGGTCCAAGGTAAGAGGAGGAACAGGAGCCGGAGTACATGGGGTGCAAGCGGGGGTAGGCATTAATATTCCTATGGGGATGCACCCAACGGTGTTCCAGGCGGAGGTTGTCGCAATAATGGAGTGCGCCAGATTGAACCTGGTGCAAGGCATCAGGGGCAGGAGCATCTCCATTTTTTCAGATAGCCAGGCAGCTCTAAGGGCTCTGGACTCTTATGAGTTCAGGTCAAAGATCGTCTGGGAATGCTTCACCATGGTATCTGCGTTGGGCAGATGCAACAGCGTGACGCTTTGTTGGGTCCCTGGTCACACGGGGATCCCCGGGAACAAGGCTGCGGACGCCCTGGCCAACGTAGCTTCGTCCTCAGCATTCACTGGCCCAGAGCCGTTCTGTGCTGTCTCTTGTAAGTATGCGTGTCAAGCGGTCACGTCATGGGCGAGGGAGGAGCATCGAAAGGTCTGGTCTAGAATACCACAACTGAGGGTAAGTAAGCTAACACTTCACTCTCCATCTCAGAAAATTGCCTCTAATATTCTGCAGCTAGAAAGGAGGCAAATAAGGCAAGTAACAGGGCTCTTAACAGGACATTGTTCTTTGAGGAAGCACCTGAAGCGCATGGGTCTCTTCAATGGGGATCCGGTATGTAGGAAGTGTGGGCAGTCAGAAGAGACTGCAGATCACTTGCTGTTCGACTGCATGGAGCTGGAAGAGGCTAGAGAGAGGGCCCTCGGAGGACTGCGGAGGGGCTCTTTCCTTCCTCAAGAGGAGCTAGTCTGCAGGTTGCAGAAGTTCATCGGGTTCCTAGACTTGGATGAGCTCTGAAACACATACGGGGAGCGCAAAAAGCCCTTGCGGCTGACGCGCCTTGGGATTAGGTCCGCCCCATCGAATGAAATGAATGAATCTCAAAATCTAGCGGGTAGATTTTGTTTCAACTTTGCATTTGAGAGTGTTTTGGTCCAAAAATA
Organism: Neoaliturus tenellus; assembly: GCA_030545055.2. Lineage (NCBI taxonomy): Eukaryota > Metazoa > Arthropoda > Insecta > Hemiptera > Cicadellidae > Neoaliturus > Neoaliturus tenellus. The sequence goes on along the minus strand of CM061532.1, from coordinate 239,416,198 downwards.
AGTTTAGAAACACCCTCAATTTCAGGAAAAATTGTGTTTTTTTTTCTAAAACCAAGTTTAAAAATTGTAATTTTATAAAATTGGTCTTATGGGTTGCCATCAAGGCAACAAAATACTCTCTCGCTAGCCTAACGGTTAGCGTCTTGAACTTCGGTTCAAGAGGTCACGGGTTTGATCCCCCGAATTTAATTTGAAATTTACCTCCACAGACCTATGAGTAGAGTCCATATCAAATTTCAACTCCTTATAGGCAATATAGTAATTTTCAAGTCCTGAGGGGCGGAGCCCTAAAGCACTTAAAAAAATATATCTGCAAAGCTTTTTCTTAGTGAGCACCTATTATCATAGAGGAATATGTCCACGTTACATTTGAACCCCGTAGGATCTATGGTAATTTTGAGGTTCTGTGTTCCCTAAAGGAAATTTCGAAAAAAAACCATTTCTAATTGAGCCTAGGGCTGGCTTTACAAATTTGCCGCCCATGCGCCCAAAACATTCCCCCCCCCGATTACCCAAACATCCATGAAACAATGTGTTGAATCCAAAACAATATGCGCCAAAATAAACAGTACTGAAACTGAATCAGCCATCTTTACCGAAGTGATACAAAACCTTCAAAAACTGTATGAGTGTTGCCTAACTGGATGGAGGTAATACTGAACATGTTATCTATGGGGCAGAGCCCTGAAAAAAATTTTCAAAACTGTTCCATTGTGAGCACCTATGAGGAAAGGGAATGCCGATTACAAATTTAAACCTCGCAGGTCCTATAGTCTTTGAAATTTGTTGTTTCCTTGATTTGCAATTAAAATTGGCCACAATGGTAATATCTTAGTAATTTTTTAATCCCTTTGGGGTGGAGCCCCAAAAGCCTTCAAAAACTATACTTGCAAAATCATTTTTCTTAGCAAGTGCCTATTATTAGCAACTTTAGATACTTTATTTGAAACACCGACTCACTCTGTGGTGCGTATTATAATTTTAAGGTGAGTATGACTGAAGTGTGATGATTGTAATGGATCAGATGAGGTGTAGCTTTGTTACTGACAAATATCAGCTGTTTCATTTGTCAGGATCATTAATTAATAGCCCAATGACCAAAGGCAGCTGGGTCCAGTATCGAACCATCAAAAAGCACTAACTTTTCTCGGGATCGAACCGGCAACCTTCAGATTCAAAGACGAGCTCTTTAACCACTCAGCTACCCAGCCAGGCAAAAGGGGAATGTCACTGTAAAATTTCAACCCAGTGGGCCATAGAGTAATTTTCAAGTCCAGTGGGGTGGAGCCCTAAAATGCTTCAAAAACTATATTTGCAAAATCGTTTCTTAGTACCCATGAGCAAAGATAATTGTCCATGTCAAATTTCAACACGTAGGCTCTACAATAATTGTGAGCTTCTGTGGGGCGGAGCCCTAAAGGAGATGAGCAAAACACTTTTTTTATTGAGCAGCTATGAGCAAAGAGATCACTCCAGATTTCAACCCCGCAGGTTTCTTAAATTTACCCATACGGATAACATTGTATTTAAATTTTGAAGGCCTGTGGGGCGTAACCCTGAAGGAATTTTGCAAAATCGTTTCTTAGTGAGTGAGCACCTAAGAGGCAAGACGAACCTGTGTTCAAAGTTTCAAGTAAATCCTTTCTGCAGTTCCTGAGATTTCGCGATGAGTGAGTCAATGAGTGGGGTTTCGCTTTTATAAATATAGATTCAACGAGGGCTTTTCTATGTGAGCAGATTTTAGTCCACTAGTCATTCTTTAACAAAATAGGTACTGGTACTGAAGAAAACAATAAATTATAAATAGTGAATTGTGTCTATTACGTAATATTACGGTTTTCTCCCTCTACCCTCACTGGGCAAAGCTCTTGTAATTTCCTATCTTTAAGAAAGTTATATCCCTATTTACCACTCAACTTAAATATTGCACATATTGCAGTGATCCCAGATGTTAGTCTGTGTTACCTGTGTGTGACAGGACTGATGTAGTCCATGAGCACGTAGGCAGTGATGCTCTGAAAGTGGAAGAACACACCATTCAGCACATAGAGCGACAGTTGTGTCAGCGTGGTGGTACTCCTGACATCTGACAGGTCTACCAATAGCACAGACGCGGGAATCTGGACCACAACAGACGCCATGCTGGTGTAAAACTGCAACTCCGCTGGTCTAAGCAAACGAGAATCTAGATTTAGTTATTTAGTTTTATTTCGATGACCACACATTTCAACAGCTTCTAGGTGTGTAATTTGCTGATGTATAATCGTAAACTTATTTGCAGCCTTTTAGCAGTAGCCTACTAAGGACTGAACACAAGGTAGGACAAAGCTAACTGCTATGGAATAAATACATTTGAATTTTTACAAGAAAAATTACACTGATGTGTAAGATTCTATATATACACAGGGTGTTGGTGAACTCTCTTTCAAAAAATTATAGATTTGTTCCTTGGGTCAAGATAAACAAAAAACATCAGAAAAAGGTGGGTCAAAAATCCTTAGTTAAGGCGCTACCCGACACTTTGTTTTTTCCACATAATAACTTTTATTTACGAAACGGACTGTTGTATTCAGTTTATATTTGGTATAAAGCTTTAGCATTCTACACATTTTCAGGGAAAACTGAGTTGTTTCCAATCTGTATTTCCAGAATCGCGGCCATTTTTATCTCAAAACCCGTACTAAATGTTATTAAAATTTTACAACAGACAAAAAGATGACAAATTAAAAATAACCAATGATACCAAGTTTGTAAGGATCTGACAACAAATAATGGAGTTATTGCGATTCTTCTGTTGAAATTACCTTAATTTGCATTATTTATAATGCAAAATCAATATTTTTATGGATAAAAATCACAATAACTCCGTTATTTGTTGTCAGATCCTTACAAACTTAGTACCATTCGTCAGATAATTTAATTTGGCAACTTTTTTTATCTCTTGTACAACCATTATAATATTTACTGGTTTTGAGATATTTGAGTAAAAAAATTTTAAATGGCCGCAAATTTTAAAAATACACACCTGAAAAATTAACTTTTTTCCTGAAAATGTAAACTGATAAAGCTTTTTACCAATTAAGCTTATCGTAAAGCTTCATACCAAATATCAACTGAATAAAGCCATCTGTTTCGTAAATACAAATTATTATGTGAAAAAAAAAAACGAAATGGCAGCTGATTAAGCAAACTGAGTGAAACTTACACTTACACTTGTATAGCTAGCTTTCTTTTCCTCGGAATATAGTGGCTCATGGCTAGTTGTCTGATGTTTTTTGTTTTGTGTTGACCCAAGGAACAAATGTCTAATTTTTTTAAAGAGAGTTCACTAAAACCCTGTGCATCTTCATAAGTTCTCCAACAAAAATGATCAGGTAGTGATGAAAAATGTTTTATGTTGCGTGACTAACATTCATTTAAAGAAAGCCTTTTCACATTATTTCAACATAAAATTTTAAATCGCCCAATTTAAATTAAAATGTTCAAAACAGCACCCAAAAACGGTTAAGTAGAAAATTTGAACCACCAATTTAGCTTCACTGGATACAAAAAATTCCAAAACTATGTTTTCATCATTCTTATGGAATCAGCCATCATTTTTATCATTATTTTGTTATACCAATAACATTGTAAACTGTTTCTTCGATTTCATTTCAAAGAATTTAATAAATAATTTCATTATCTTGTTTGTGTTGATTATTATTGGAATCATAAAAGGTAACCCATTTAAATCCCCATATTCAATTGAGTTCGCAGGTCTGATGTAATAGGAATAAACTGTGATTCTTCTTGCCTCTCAGCACAGTCTTCATTGTTCACCAACGATTATTTTATTGAAAACTAAAAAATATCGAACCCATTTAGAAAGAATGACACCTTGAATGTAAGACACGTGATACTGTCAATGTAGGAGGAAACAAGATAAGTAATACTCACGTGTACTTAAAGTTTTCCCCACTTATCAGCATTTTAGAGTACACATTCTGCAAGCTGAAACAATACGATATTCCTACAAACACACATTGAATATATAAACAAATCATACTTTATGGTATTGCAGAAAACATAAACCATGTACAAATCAACTCATCAATTAGAAAATTTATACGGATTTTAGTAATTTATACGAAATAATATTCACAAACGGTTAAGTCCTGCAAACTCGGCTTATTGTCGACCAAAGGTTGGACTAGTTTATGAAATTGCTGGGTTATCGCAAAAGGTATTTAAAAACCAAAAAGAGCCAATTTTAATAATAAAATTCCCTTTTATCCTTTAGCAGTACAACAGTTTACAAAAATTGTGACTTAAACATTAAAAATTTAAAACAGCATCATGTGACAAGTCTGAAAGCTGAATGTAGTCCCAACCTTGATTGAGCGGAATTTTCTGTTATAAGGTGACTTACTTATCCAGAAAGTTGCAGACTGTCCCATATTAGAGAGCTAAATCAACAAATTCCGAGGTAACGGTAATACCCCATTTTACATGCAAGGGGTAGTAGAGGGAAAACTGCTGATTTTTCCTCGGAATAAGATTTCAAAACGAGTCATAAGCTAAATCTTGCATCACAAAATTTAAAAAGGGTAGCCTATAACAAATTTGAAAAAATAATTTGATAAATTTTTATAAGTAAAAAAAAGCAATGGATTTATTTTATCACAGCAGATAGAATAAAAAATCACTTTTGCACTCCCTGTTGGCCATACTGAAAAACTGGAAAAAACTGGAGTGTTTAAAATGTTTAATGTAAAATAGAGAAAAGATAGGATGTAATAGAGTCTAGTGGGATAAGTACAAACTGATCACACAAAAAACAGCTGGTGCTTGTTATTGGCATGACATTCATTGTGCCTATGTCACGTTGTTTGTACAGAAGCGACATTTAAACATTGGAGGAATGAAGCCACACTTTTTCTTATTCATTTTACTCTTTACATCCCAGCTAAAAGGCATCTATCTCATCCAAATCTCTTATGCGTAGAGGAGTAGCCAATTATAACTTTTAAGTGATGGAGTGAGAGTAAAAATTTACAGTTTTTGTACCAAAGCTTTATTTTGATGTAATTTTATAACTTAGAACAGTAAAAGAGTAATATACAAAATGAATTTAGAGGAAGTATTGTTGTCCCTGATTTTTTCAATGTCAATGTTTCTATTAATTTATCACAATGTAAATGAAAAATACTACTACAAAAGACTAAAAAGGCACTGTAACAAAGCTTTTAAAGTGTAATGACAGCCAATAAGTGTCAAATTACGACGCACACTCAGCAGGTGGCGGGAGTGGCGTTTCACAGCACTAATACGCCATGTCCTTCCTAACCTCTATTTGTGACCTCTATTTTATTCAATCAATAAAACCCATCCATAGGTATAATTTTTTTTCTTTTTTTTAAAGAGTTGTTCTCATCTTTTTTTGTATTAGATAATGTTGTCTTTACTATTTTTGACAGTTCAATTCTGGACATTCCAGAACGTCCAAACTCATTTTCTGTAAAAAAGCCTTACTCGTCCAAGGGTTGGTAAATTTTCAAACTTGATATGATTTGAGAGAAATAGTTTAATTTTAAAATTTAGTCAACTATAAGAATCATGCTTAAAGATAATAAAAACTTTGAATCTTAACACACCTCTTACAGTAGACTCCCTCTTAACCGGCCACCTTGGGACCAGGCCGCGGCCGGATAATGAATTAGCCGGTTAAACCGATGTACATTTAAGAACTCCAACCTACAATTATATGGCCTAAATATAATTATCTCTTAAAAAAAACTTTAAATACACTACAGTATTGTATGTGATTTATAGCTGAAATCCGACACCCGTGAAATCCACAACAAACTAAACTAATAATGATGTGTTTCTTTATTGTGGTCTACTGGATAGTACAGTAGGTCCAAACACATTGACTTCCGGTAACATACACTTCCGTCCAGGACGTTACATTTTAATTGGTTTGAGAACTTCAATATGAAATAACATTTGAATTGAATGATACAGTAGATAAGAACTACGTTTCCGGCGAAACACGGCCGGTTAAAGCGACGTTGAGATAAAAAATGGTCGGTTAAAAAGATGTCATTTTTGTGTTAGGGTGTGTGTGTGTTAGGGTAGGCCGGTTAAAGCGGAGACCGGTTAAAAGGTGGCCGGTTAAGAGGGAGTCTACTGTAACCCTAAACTTAAAGCAAGAAAGGTCCTTAAGGAGCATTGAGTAGGTAAATGTGACACTATTGTTTGAACTGACCATTCTGTGAGGTTGGTCGCCATGGCAGCCAGGAAGCCTCGAAAGTCGAAGCTGAGTTCGTTGATGGAACAGAGAGCAAGCCCTCCCATCACAGGGATCAGAGACAGGTTCACGTACAATCCGGTGTGTTCACCTACCAAGAGACAGAAACAGACCATTCAGACTCAGAGGTTAAAACTATCTAAAAATATCAAATGAATAGATTGAATTCCATAAACAGGATGTTCACTAGTGATGCATGAGTGCAAGATGTTCTAGTTTTAAAATGGTTGAATGAATTTCAGTTTCAAAATGTTCCGTTTCGAATATCTAAAATGAGACCATTTATTTGAATAATCCTTTAATTTCTTTTCTGACGCTAATGTTCTGCATTGAATGTTGTGTTTCAGGTTGTCTTCTTTACATGGAGATCAATAATGGTGCAATACAAAAAAAATTATCATTTTGTGTGGGATATTGAAAAAATGCAATACTTCTATTGATTCCTCTAACGATGTTATTCTACAATAAATTATAAAATAACACAATTTTAAAATTTTTAAGATTACAAAATTATGAAATTTTAGACAAATTCACAATTTTTCTTCTTTAAGTAAAGCAATGCCGTTATACATATTGATAGAAATTCTAGAAAACAGAAAATAGTTCTAAGAGCAGATTGTGACTTACATATAAAGTAAGATTAAGACTGGTTCTACTTCATTAATGATGAAAAATTATCGCTAAACAGCATATTTATATCAAATATGCCAGTTCCTTTTAAAAAGAAATTTTACTTTCTTTAACAAAAACCCCTATAAGGAACAAATTCAAACAACTTTAAATTACTTTTAAAAACTTTCTTTTATAATTAAAAAAATAAATTTAACTCACGTTGTTCAAACTTGTATTATTTTAGAAAGTTAAACAGATGATAATATTTTAGTTGTATTTATAAATTCCATCACAGTTTATCCGGGGCCTACGAAAACTAACGGGCCTGCATACATTTTTGGTCACGTGACCAGATGCGGCCGAATTTCAGCTGTCATCTCCATTTGAAAGCATTGCAATAGCCTGACTTGGCATCCGTTTTTACGTGTATTTTTAAATACACGTAAATGAAGTCATAAGTGTTGCATATGCTTGTAAACCTCATTAAATTACAAATTGAATGATACTAATAACGTTCCGCTTTGCAAAACTTAAAACTCAAATTTTTGGGTAAAAGAAAAACTTGAATTTCTCACATTGTAGGATGCGTTGACTTTTTTGTAAACAGATTTCTTCCAACGCTTTTGAAGATATTTCTAGGAATAAGACATGAAATAAACGTCTTAAATCAGTAATTTGCCAGTTATAATTTTTGTTTCCGATAAAACAAATGAAAATGCACCTTTTTGGCTCTAAATTTTTGTTATTTTCAACGAAATAAATATACTCTTATGTAAACAGCTGATGAAAAATGTAAACAAAACTATAAACTGAATTAAGTTTTGACTTTACCTCGTAATAAAAAATACCAGGAAAACTGTTAACTTCACAGTAATGGTAACATTTTGTTCCTTATTTAATCTAGATTAAAATATATAAGTCTTGTCTAGTAACCTACTATCTAATTCCTAAGAGGTGGGAAATAAGTGAAGGATGTCACGTTTTCACAATGTTATCTTATGGAAACTTGTGCTGCAGATCGGCCGCAAATAGTCACGTGACTTTGGTGGTGGGGGGAAATATGCAGGCCCGTTAGTTTTCGTAGGCCCCGGTTTATCAGTATTAGGACTGATGTTGCTTTTGGCACTTATCCCATCAACATTCAAACTTTGGGGGACAAATTATACGCCTGTTGCACACCTAATCACACAAGCAACAATCACAGCTAATTAAGTTCAATGTGTTAGAATCCTAATGAAAACTTCATAATAAACAGCTTCATTCATAATACACAATTTGATTTCCTACTCAGTTCATCTAAGGATATATTTTTTCATAAAAGAGGCGTCGCAGTAAACTCAAAATATTACTAACTAATTATTGATTTTTTAGCTTTCTACAAATTTGAGGATAAGATGGGACGAATTGCAAAAAATTTCACCTCTTAATACCTAACCACCTCACACCTCATTAGACCGAACCAAAGAAATTGAATAAAAGGGGCTAAGAATTTGTGTTAGTTGAAGTAACAAGCTGTTAGCACTTAAATATTAATTATTAGATCACAATTTAGTTTAAAATGCTTACCTAATAATAACCTTGAGATGATGACGGTAAAAATTGGAGCTGAACTTTTTATTGTTTCAGTAAAGCTTACAGCTACGTAGTTTAAGGAAACCAATCCTAGTATCACAGTTGTAAATCTGAAAATTATAATAATACATTTGTTGTCAAATATTAAAACGAGAACGCAACAATAACTCTATAGTATAATACAACCAGTGTCTGAAGCGATTTATTTTCCATGATCTTGAAATCTAGCGGGTAGATTTTGCTTAACACGTACGCTGCGGCATGTATCCGATAGGATACAAAGCCTTCGCGGGTGCGGATGTATCCGATCGGTTACATATAACAATGTCAAGATAATGCTACTGTTTCTCCTCTAGCGTTTGAGAAGGAAACACATATTGTGCATTAGCGTGTAGGTAAGGGTATTGAGCTTTTTGATTACTTGTGATTAGTATATATTCTATAGGTTTTTAATTTCGCGCTATCGTTGGAGGAATGTAAATATAGTTCAGCGTGGGGGTTGAGTTTTGACATTTTATATGCCGCAGCGAACGTGTTAAAGTTTGTATTAAAGAGTGTTTTATTGGCCCAAAATAAGTTTAGAAACAGCCTTAACCCCAGGCAAAATTTATTTTTGTCCAAAATTGTAATTTTTAATAGTATTCATTGTGACTCTGGATTGGAATATATTAATAATGAAATAAAATTACCTTGTCCAATCACTGGTTATCAAAAGACGACATGTTTCGTTCCTTAGAATTTCATCAGGTCCATAGTATGCAACCCTGTAATTTTAACCCTTTCCGGGCTATTGACGGATATATCCGTTTTAGAAATTTTCTTTTCCAAGATAAAGACCGGATATATCCATGCAAAAGTATGGTACGAAAAATAAGTATTGTGTATATATTACGATTATAAACATTATATTGACTTTTTGACGGGTAATTTAGTTTTTACAGTTGGAAAGATTATGTCCCATAACTTTGTCACCTATTTCATGCCAAAACAACACATGTGTAGCGCAAAACTGTCAGTTTGCGCTGGGACCGTACAGTAAGTGTTTGTTTACTTTTTTGTAATGACGTACTATGAGTTTTATTTCAAAATCATTATTCCTAATGACCCAAATTTTGCTGAAGATATTATAAAATGCTAAATAAGAAGTGCATCTGAAGAGCATTTCATATTTGGTATTGAAAATAGCTATAATATGAAAAATGATTCTGGTGATGAACCAGACGCCAAATGTATTGTAATACTTGCATTTTTTAGCTTTTTTTTTACTGCTTTTAAGAGGAACTATTTTCAATGTTATATTATGATAGGTAGTAAATAAAACAACAAAATGACATAAACGGACATATCCGTCCTCAGCCCGCAAAAATACTAGCCTCAGCCCGCAAAAATACTAGAAATTATCAGCAGTTTTCATATTTCTCGATTGTAGTTCTGGGCGGTGGACAGATAGATACGTTAACCCAAGTTTTCTTGCGGGCCAAAGACTTCCTTGGCAATTATCCGTCTTCTCAAATTTTCTTTTCTTTATAACATGTGCAAAAATTATTTCAGCAGTGAAAACAGTTTTTTTATAACGTATGAATTATTTGGAACAAATTATTAACTAGAAATTACAACATTATATTTTGAACTATTGCTTGAAATAATTAAGTCCCAGCCGGTGATTTAATGTAGGGAAGGGTTACATTAATTAAGATTGATCTTATGGGTTGATCTTATGGATTACCATTTTGGGAACAAATGGAAGGTAAATGAAAAAGAAACAAGCATTCTTTATGAAACAGCTGTTAACTGTGAAGAGATATAGTTGGTTGTTAATAACCTGATTACCATGATACTATAGCAAAATTGAATCAAAAGCAACGAGCAAGGCTATGTCAACTTGGTACTATATATTAACAAAAGAGTATTGTATTCCGTATTGACAAATGCCAACAAACTTTGTTTTGTAGTAAGGACTGTTCTTGGCAGATCCCAGGACGGTAACCACTGTCGGCACTGCCACAATGAGTACGAAACCCCTTGCCTATGTCCTGGGATCTTGCCCTTTTAGTGAAACACTGATAAATGCCAGGCATCACAAGGCCAGATCAATGATTGCCAAATCCCTCCAGGAATTGAAATACAGTCTTTGAAAGAGTTCACAAATTATCTGATGACGGAGGGACACGGCGGATCGACGTGATAGCCATTAAAGAAGGCTCACAGAGACACAATGATAGATCCCACTGTCCTGTTATACACTGGCGAAAACCCCATCACAAGAAATTCAAACATAAAAAGAAAATATTTACGTGCCAACAACAAATTACAACAAAAGGAAAATTTTTTTTTTTTTTTTGAGGGAGAGGCGGGAAAAATGCATAACTCACACAGGTGGCCAGCCTGTAGTGTGGGGCTCCCCTAAAAAACGGGTTTACCCACTAAAAAACCTCCTCTACTCTTTAGGATTCTAACCTGGAATTGTTTATCACATTACGTCAGGGTAGGCCTAAATTTGGCTTAAGCCCGCGGGGCTTGTTTTTTATCCAGCTGCTTGATCAAGGGATCTGGACCACTTCGCGGTCCAGATCGGTTTTCTTTTCCAGGAGGATGCCCCGGACGAACTGTGACAAACAATCCCAATTGCCCTCATCCTCCAAGATCTTAAGGACAAAAGGAAATATGGCCTGGAAAAAATTAAGTTATTGGCTTATTATTCGGTGTCAGGGGAACTATTCCTAGTAATCAGTAGTATATTTTAGCAATTCGGACTGCCTTCAAAATTATTAATTCAAATTTCTTCAAGTACTTTACTACCAAAGACTCAATCAAAATTTTAGGTGTCAAAAGATTCATCTAAGTTTGTAGTGTTGCAATAAGGTTTAAATTTTTTTATATTTCATTAACTAACTATCTCTCATTTCTTTAAAATAGAATGAAACATATAACTTTCATAAATAAAAAATTAACACTATTTAAATTACTCTTTCCCCCTGAAATATCCAAAAACTGGAATTTTAAGTTTACAACTAATTTCAATTCGCAAACCTGCTTCCTGCATTACCCCTCTCATCCTCTTCCTTTCCCACTCCACTACAAATCACAAAAATAATTCACTAATAGCATTGAAGTAGTGTATCACTAAGAAAATGTAACACTAAGAAATTGTTCCACTCAGAAGGGATAGGGCCACTCTATAGTGTAAGTAACAGTGCAACAAATCAGTTTAATAGTAAGTAGCTTTTAATAGTGTAATAGTTTAAAGTACATAACAGTGTATCTAATGTTTCAAAATTCAATTGTATTATGCAACACTAAAAGAGGAAGATTTTTATGGGAATTGAATAAAGATAATATCTGTTTGTATATTATACAAACAAACTCAACCCAACTGACAATATTAGAGAAAGTTAGTAAGTAGCCTCTTAATAGGCCTCATTTTAACCCAATTACCATTTGATCAGACTACCGTAAGAACTTCCTTTTAACTGGCTATTTATAAATGTCGCTTTTACGGATCCTGATTTTACAAAAACTGCAACCATAAATATTAATGTATCAGTTTCTCAAATCAAGGCTATATCCATTTTAATTTTTTTCTAATCTGTAAAGGTTGGTTTGGAAAATTTATTTAATAAAAAAATTAGGACCAAGAAGAGAAGTGAATTAATTAAAGATCTTAGATATTGATAAATGCAGATACACTAGGCCTACTTTTCACACTTTGTGGTAAGAGAATTCATTAACAACATATTTAATCAATTATTGACCCCAATTTAATAAAAAAAACTGTTGACACAAAACTTTATCATGAGCTTAAATTGGCTAATAAACCCGACTCAATTTAAAATATTTTTTTTTTTTAATGTTGTTATTTAAGAACCACAACCTTCTTCCTTATCTTCATAATAAGACTAAGTTTAACCGGTTTTAAACTATAGGCCTACCTGGTGCAGCCTACGAACGTCATGTGTTTATAGAAGCCCGGAGGTCTTGAGAGCCGTTGTGACGGCTTGTACATGCCACAAGGTATGTACAACTGGATGAAACCACACACTGTGGTCGTTAACATCTGGAATGTACCTGAAAATATTGTTCCAGGTTATACATTTTGTTCAGGTAACTTTTATAATGCTTGAAAATGTACAAATCTATAAAGTGGAATATGATTCACCATAATTCACCATACTCTAATTTTGTTTTATACTTTTCGCAAAGTCAAATTAAATTTATTACCATTACAATTTGACATTATTGGAACAAATTTTAAATAGGTCAGCAAAGATATACGACTGGAACGATTTCATTTCATCACAATTGAAATTCTCTTATATATATTTTTGCAAAATTGACACCTAAACATTCATGTGGCATCGATAGCATAAGTATGCATGTCTTAAGACCTGTAAGGAGGAAGTTTCTCACACTCTCACCCACATAATTAACTTTTCTTTGAATTCCGGAACCTTTCCGCAAAACTGCTATAGTGAAACCAATTTTAAAATAAACGGTATCAGTTAACTGACACATACTTTCTCCCAACAATATATAAAAAGGTGTTAAAAGCTCCAAACATTAATGTCTTGATGACTCAGTCGGATAGCTACCAGCTGAGCAGCGCTCGTTTGACCCTACGCGCTTCTGTGACTTTTAACAACGTACTGCGTTTACCGCTAAACGAAAAATTGAATTTTCTCCGCAACCACTTGACGTAGAACAATAATTTAAAATACTGGATTATTTAGTTTTTTAAGCTTGATTTAATGGTGATAAGTAAAATTTATTTCGAGACAACAGCTATTTTGAAAATTCAAAAAATTGATTTTTGAAACACTTTTTACTCCATAACTTTTGAACGCGCATTTTCCCGGAGATGCGGGTGGTGTCATTTTATTCACCATTTTAAGCTTAATAAACCACAAAATTTTAATCAAAATCGTTAGAGCCGTTTTTGAGAAATTTTGATTTTTGACGATTTTTGAGGGTTTTTGGGGGTAAACTACCCTTAAAAATGAAAAATTCAAAAAAATGAAAAAAACGCCTGGAATTATCGTGGGTTTGGACCTACCTACCAAATTTCATCAAAATCGGACCATTGGGGCATTCTCTAGCTCTGTTTACATCCTGACACACATACACACACACACACACACACACACACAGACATCACTCCGAAAACCACTTTTTTGGACTCAGGGGGAACCAAAATGGATAAATCCACCAACAACTCAAATTCGAAAATTTTGACGAAAACAATACTTTCTCCATATACTATGGTATAGGGGGAGAAAGTAAAAGTCAGGCAAGACCGATCCTGGTAACTATCGTCCAATGTCCCTCCTCCCATCTGTTACAAAGTTAATTTAAAAAGTTTTTTCGGAGCAACCTAATCACTTTCTGGAACACAACAATATACCTGCAGTATGGTTTTTCACACAAAACAAATCAACCAAATTAGCATTGATCAATTTAATTAACAACTGCACTGATGCGATGGAGGCTGGAGAATCAATAGTTTGGCTGTTTTGCAGATCTCTCAAAAGCCTTCGATTGTGTTGATGATGCAATTCTCTTAGAAAAATTGGTCTCATTTGGAATCTCTAGTCTAGCGCTGACATGGATTGAGTCTTACTTAGCTGACAGATGCCAGATAACTTAGATTCTGCTAAACTCTGCTTGAAAACTTCAAAAAAAAAATCCACTCCAAAAACCATTACCTCTCCTTTTCTTGGTTTACATCAACAACATCACAGACTGTGTCCCAATGGGCAACGTCTACCTGTTTGCAAACGAAACAACATTGTTTGGACGACACAATATTGTTTACATTAGTTCTGAAAAGTGCCAGGTAAGTAGCCTATGCGTCTGTTATCTAGGATATAACACTTGAAAAGTACCAGGGTTTCCAAGAACAGAAGAAAAATAGCCTAATCTGTAAAAAAAATGTTTAACGCAAAAGAGCAATAGGGTGATATTTTGTATTTTGATCATGTTGATAATCAAATGTAATCATCAGTCTTTTACAGTTGAGATATAATTTTAATTCCGCAGTACTGACAGTGGGGGTGATTTTTTTTCAAAGCACCGTTTAAATGAAAGAAGCAAAATATATATAGGCCTATATATATCTTCCACAGCACTTGACTTATCACAAAAAAGAACAACAATGAGGTTGGAATTTTTATGGACCTGAGTAAGGCCTTTGACAGTGTCCCTCATCCAATTTTAATTTTAAATAGCATTGGTACAGAAAAATTTCCTAAAATGGTTCCAGTCATACTTAGGAAATAGAAAACAATATGTTGAAATTCCGACGTTGATAAATTTAACAGTTTGATAAAAGTTAAATCATCTCTGAAGGAGGTCAAGTATGGAGTTCCTCAGGGCTCTATACTTGGTCCAGTTCTATTCCTTTGCTACATAAAAGGTTCACCCTCAGCTCTTAATAGAGCTAGAGTCTGGTAGCAACAGTTGGGCCCAGGCCTAATCCCAGCTTGTTCGACGGGGATTCTGGAATCGAGGATAGGGAGGATCCTGTTGTAGGCTATATCAACCTCTTGAGCAGTTTATGACAGACACTAAGAAGAGCTATGGTCGGTAACTTTCGGGCATTTGTGGATTTTTACCAGGCTTCAAGTATTCAAGGATTAGGCCTAAGTTATTTGGAGCGAAACTTCGTTATCCTACTCCTTCGTTATTATCAATGTTAAAATTTTGACTTTGCGATAATATCAATGATACAAATTAAATGAAACGATTATAGGCCTACAATTTTATCACCTGATTAGTTTTGTTCTGAGATAATTAGGCCTAAACATGACTTTTGACAATAAAACAAATTGCAAACAAGTAGGCTAACTGAAAATAACAAAACCAAGTACAAATTTTAACCTGAAACAATGTCAAAGAACAACACAAAATAAACCACCCAAGTTTATTTTATGGGTGTTTCTCAATAGTGATTGTGAGTTGAAGCAGACCTAAAATGGCGTCACACAAATTCTGCCAAATATGAATCAGAAAGGTATTTTTTCGCTATTGTATTAAGAGAATATGCATTTTTAATGTTTCCAAAAACCATTGTTGTTATAAAGTGACATCGCTGTCCATAAAGTGACATAGGTTTGCGGTTAGATTGTTAGGTTAGATTATTATTATGATACATTCCTTACCTCAATATCGTTCTTGATTCGATTGTTTTCATCGCACATTTTAATCGGAAAATCTAAATTATAACATCGATAATAATGGTGGAGTAGGATAACGAAGTTTCGCCATTATTTGGTCAGGATAATTCTGTTTAATCAGAGAAACTTTTTAGTCAACGATGGAGCTAAATTAATACTTACCTAATATTGTTGGGTCAGCATCTGTATAGGATAAAATATATTTATTGAGGAACAATGTACAGCCACTAAAAAAGTACCATAATATGAGAAAAAATAGGGCTCGCACGTTCAGAAGCCCATCCCTCACTTCTGGCTTATTAGGATTAAATAAAGCACCAGAGTTAATGTTGATCACACTTTTCTTTCTTGTCCTTTCATCTACACCTAGTGCATTGATATCAGTCTCATTTCCTGATAAATACGTGTCTCTTGAACCACCGTGTAAAGGTGCTACAGTTCCAATTTTTCCAAGCAGCAACGTTTCTTCTTCGATCATGTTGAAAATACCTTATTAAAGCAAAATATATTATTGACTACAGAAAAACTAAAATGTTCAACGAGAATTAACTTCTCTATATTATCACTTTTATTTGGTAGGCCTAAGTGCAAATTAGGTTCTTGATACCCTAACCTTCAAACATTTACAAAGCCATAAAACGAGATTCTTCCAAATATTTACTGCGGGAAATTCCTTAATATGCATTTTAAAAATATTTCTCAATCATGATAGGTGTTGAAGTGAGCAATTATAGCCCAACAAAGGATAAATGCTAAATTCTCACTTAAATCATCACTGAAGACTACAAACAATGGAGCAGTTGTAGATGCTGACGATGACAGCTACGCATTGAAGCCGACGACGCGACGATTTGTAAACATTCCGCAGTACATCAGCTGACCTGCAGTTTAAAAGCTTTTGGAAAAAATAATCTGAACAGAAAAAAAACAGAGCATGGATTCATAATAATGTCAAAATGAAATCATTCAAAACCAGCTACAAAGAAAAAACCGTAGAATCCCCATGCTGATGAGAGTGCCCTTGAACGCGGCAATTGTTGTATAGTCGATATAAAAATATTTTAATTAATTACAAAACAAGTTTTGTAGTTGTTATAGTAAAGCTACGTTGCTTTATAAACAGGCCTACAAATGAAATAGGAAAATATGGTGTCATGTCATGATCATCAATGAATGGCTCTTTGTTTTTAAATGGAGACAGAAAATCCAAAATGAAAATCAGCAGATAGAAATAATTGCTGGGGGTTTAAAGACAAATCATCTCAAATCACAAGCGTCGTGACTACTGCCGTGATTTGGATTTTGGCCAGAGTTAATTCGCTGAAGGGGCAAGACGCTCAGCCTAATAATGTCAAAATTAGCAATGGAGTCCTGGCTCGCGCCTTCAGTTGCTCGTACAACTTACTTGGATTACTTTTACCTGTTCAATATCCTTTGTTGGTGGTATATGACGACCGGTTTCGTGACGACAGTCACATCATCAGGTCAATCCTCGATTCAACGATCCATCATATTAACTTAAAATTGACACAAAACACTTTGAAAACATCCACAAAACGCTAAAAACAGTACATTTAATAACAACAAATTCGGGTCCTGAGATCGAACTCATCGCGGTGCATGCACGCATTACATCAAGCGGCTAAGTATTTGGAAATGGATAAGCTTATAAGGAAAACAGTTTATTGTGTTACTACATAGGCTATGTAGCAGTAAAATTTTGCTACCGAAAAAATCACCAAAGAGTGGGCCCCCCGTCTCTTGAGGCCCAGGGCAATCTGCCCCCTGCCCCCCCCCCCCTCACGACAGCCCTGGACATATATTCAGAAAAAAATACAGCATAATCGAGCAATTTATTTTGATGAAATACAAAAGCTACATTTAGTTTTAAATCAATTGCGTCCGACCGATCCAATATTGTAAATATCAGTGATTACCAAAAACTATAACACCTGTACGTTAACTGATACAAACCTACAAAATTACAACAAATCATAACTTCTAGGGATCTTAACTACCAGGTCTTTTTATATAAACTATACAACATCCCATTGGCTGGAGCCCTTTGGTTTTTTTGTTGTTTTTGTTTTATTTCACTGTTGCATACCAGCTGGTAATTTTACATCACAACATAACTTATTGTGTATCAGTTTTACAATATTATTGGTATCAGTTGTTTTTTAACCAGTTTATTTTAGAACTGTTACTTTTTAACAAGGAATAGGGTTGGCTTAAAAATATAACAGCTGACTTGGAGTTACTGAAATACATTATAACTTATTTAAAACGTTATTTGAGCCAATCTGATACTCGAACATGTTTGTCACGAGTTTAAACGTTTTGTTTACAGTTTAAATCCCTCTCCCACCCCAATATTCTCGTGAAGGATCAGGTTTAAAAAAACTGACTTTAGTAAACGTGTTGCTCGAAATCGAGCAATTCATTTTAATACAATACAAATGTTACTTCTTTTATCTCTAAATAATTGACGTCCGACCAATCCAATATTGTAAATATCTGCAATCACCAAAACTATACACGTTTTTACAGCTGAATATTAACAGATGTTTAAAATGCTTTATTCAATCCCAATGTTATTTAAATGGGAAATTTTGAGATTTCAATGGTGGATAACGCCTTTATTTTCTGTCAGATTCTCAGTTTTTGGCGGAAACAACTACAGACCAAGCCCTATCCAGGGCCGCCGAGAGGGGGGGGGCAGTGGGGGCAGATTGCCCCGGGCCTCAAGAGACAGGGGGCCTCATCTTCAAGCGTTTTTTTTTCATTATTTATTTATGGTATTAAATTTAACCTCTGCATAGGATATGTAACACCGTGTGTTTTTGAAGACCTATAAAAATCTTCAAACCGAAACAAAGTATAGCATATGACCTGAGTATGCAGGCCCATCAGGTTGTATGAGTCTCCGTGGTTTTAAGCTCGGTGTCGGTGAACAGACGCCACGGCGCCGCGCCGCCTCGTGCTGTGCCGATATTTGACAGCTACACTATTGCAAAAAAATATGTTTTGCAACCAATCCTTCACGGCCTCGAAAAATACTGTCGTGTCTGAATTTGTTGGTCCAAGTATATATGATAGAAGAGATGCATAGGGCTAAGATAAAAGTGTCTTTTAATAATGTCATATATGACTTTGCCATAATGAAGGCGAGAAAATAACGTTTGCGAGTTGGTAGTTTTTGTGAACGGTACTTAGTTTTGCTTAAGAACAAACACTGAATTATCTAATGGATTATAAGTGAAGTTGGGAGTCAGTTTTGAGTAATAGGACTGTATAACCTTGCGTAATTCTTTCAATTTTATAGATTAATTACAAAGCAAAAGCAATAGTTCAAACGGCGTTTTGTACAGTTGTAAACAAAATAACGTATTTAATTGACCATTTAAAAAA
Organism: Neoaliturus tenellus; assembly: GCA_030545055.2. Lineage (NCBI taxonomy): Eukaryota > Metazoa > Arthropoda > Insecta > Hemiptera > Cicadellidae > Neoaliturus > Neoaliturus tenellus. Next base: position 239,397,145 of record CM061532.1, on the reverse strand, counting down.
AAATTGCATTTTTATAATTTTCGCTGTAAGCTTAGCTATTTGAGCTTAGCTATATTGAGGGGGGGCCTCATACCGGAACTCTGCCCCGGGCCACAAAAATTCTCTCGGCGGCCCTGGCCCTATCCAACGACACCAAAAACTTGAAAGTCGGTTGAAAATTGTAGGAGGAGTTCTCAAGACAAAAAAAACCCTTAGCGTATTAAATAAATAGGTAGATAAAGCGAGCGCCTCACTTCTACCACAACTACCAGGAGTACAGTCAGAGTCAAAACCCGTGTATGCGTGGTGGTTGCCTTGTTCACATTATAGGCACTTCCGCGGCAAGCTCGTCACCGCCGCGCCGCGAACTTCTAAATCACCTTTCAACTTAGCTTGAATTTTAAACCTCTTGATTAATAAAACAAATCAGTAAATTACATTAACTTAAATTTAATTGCAATTACGGTGTAACTGCATTATTATACATTATACATTATAATGTTATTGACGTGGATAATCACGTATTTACGTGACGTGTGGAAATTATTGTCTTCAGTCTTATTAATAGTTTAAAGTATTATAATGTTCATAAAAATATGTATGAGTATTTTTGAGGTATAAGATTATTTATTTGATTTTTTCAAGAAAAAAAAATTAAATTTAAATACGGAGCTGCAACAAGTTATCTATTTACTAATATAGGAGATGCATTTTCTTTTGTGTTCCATAATTGGTTTATTACTGGACGTATTTTACAATTAAATTCACATAAGCTTTAAATAATAAATAATTCCATTGATTAGACAACATTAATGTGATCCTAAAATTGGTATCGTCTCCTTATGGAAACGAATGGGGAATACCTATATTTTAATGAACAATCTTTTCACAAAATAATTTCAATTTAAAAAGATGAAATATGTTCCAATATTTCAAATGCACAGTTAATTTTATTTCCTCTTTTTAAATCTCCATGATCTCAGCTTTATCCCATCATGGGAAGTTGGGATCAATTTTACTGAACGTAATCACAATTATTAGCGAATTTCCTATAAGGAATAAGCTATTACTGTAGGTCTCATGGTAAGACCTAAGCCCGGGACCACGTTACTTTTTCGTTTTGAGGTGCCCAGAGACCAAAAATAATAGTCATTAAATTATATATATATATATATATATATATATATATATATATATATATATATATATATATATATATATATATATATATGTATATATGTGTGTATGTATGTATGTGTCCCTAGACACGATAACTCTCGTAAAAACGGTCCGATCGACACCAAATTTGGTAGAGATGTGTAATCCTACGTTTATTCGGATGAGTTCGTAAACCAGACATATCGACCACCCGGAAGGGGTAGTTTTGGGGGGTTTTGTACCCCTTTTTGCTTTTTTCATATATAATTTTTTTAAATATTTAATTTTTATTTTCATCATTGGATTTAGCTCAAAAAACAAACATTTTGTATTTTAAAGCTTTGCTCTATCTCCATTGGTTACCGAGATATTAGAAAGTCTAAAGACAGTACGTTGTATTTTGGGGCTCCAAAGTTAGTTAATCTTATGGAGGATATGGATTTGTTAATATTTCACTTATTAACCAATATTTTTGGGTGAACCTTGCTATTAAGCTTCATTTGGTCGAGCTTCATTTATTTATGGTAAAAAATCTTGGTTTTTGTGCTTACCATGACAGCAAACCTGCATACTCTTTTCCCATGTTAATCATATGGAAAATAGGCAAACTTGTTTATTTATGGACAGATATAGATGAAACTAAGTTTATGGCTTCATATGGCCGAGATAAATTTTTTTATGCTAAAAACGTACCTACTTTTAGTGTTCCCCATGGCAGCATACCTGCATACTCTTTCCTTATACAGGGTGATTCACGACGAAGTGCAGAAATTTCAGGAGCTGATTCTACACAAGAAAATAAACAAAAAAGGTCATATAAACATATGTCCTAAAATCTTTCGTTTAGCAGCTAGCCGCCATTTTGTTTTTTACACGTAATAATTTTTATCTCCTTAATGAATTGATGGATTTACTTCATGTTTGACATGGACCTTTATCACAATAATGGTAATTTCTAGAAAAATAATTATTATTTTCCGATGTCTATTTTCAAAATGGCGGCCATTTTAAAATTTTAAACTCAAATTTCTCAAAAACGGCAAATTTTGTCAAAATTTTATTTTAGACAAAAAAGTTGAAAAATTAAATTATCTAAACAATGATATCAAGTTTGTAAAGATCTGAAAATAAATAACGGAGTTATGGAGATTTTTCTATTAAAATAACCTAAATTAATGCAAAATAATTAACCTTAAAATAAACTTAATTATAATGCAAAATCCATGTTTTTTTGCAGGAAAATCCCAATAACTCCGTTATTTGTTGTTAGATCTTTACAAACTTGGTATCATTGTTTAGATAATTTAATTTGTCAACTTTTTTGTCTAAAATAAAATTTTGACAAAATGTGCCGTTTTTGAGAAATTTGAGTTTAAAATTTCAAAATGGCCGCCATTTTGAAAATAGACATAGGAAAATAATAATTTTTTTCCTGGAAATTACCATTATTGTGATAAAGGTCCATGCCAAATATGAAGTAAATCCATCAATTCATTACGGAGATAAAAATTATTACGTGTAAAAAACAAAATGGCGGCTAGCGGCTAAACGAAGGATTTTAGGACATATGTTTATATGGCCTTTTTTGTTTATTTTCATGTGTAGAATCAGCTCCCGAAATTTCTGCACTTCGTCGTGAATCACCCTGTATTTATCAGGAGAATAGTCATTTATTTCCCTATTTATGAGCACGTGATTTAATTTTGTTTACAGATTTATCTGGTCAAAATTAATATTACTAATTTGGAAATTCGCTGAGTACGCAGGTCTGCTGCGACGGGGTGTATTAAGAAATAATGTTATCTATCTCACACTGTGTTAAGAAATTACGAAACCAACATTTCTCTTTGTAAGAGCTTATATTGCAATTAATTGCGAGATGGCCTTTCTAAAAGTTCTGAGACGTTTCTGCAAAACAAAAAATAAATACCTTGACACCTCAGTCCTCAAGCGCTAAGATTTGTTCTGTCGTTAGCGTTAATCGAAACATAGCCCATGTTTTATACCGTAACATTTGCAATTATTTTCAAGATCATTAACTCCACAATAAACATTTTTAAACGACGTGTTAAATATGGGCTACTCAGTTTGAGTATGGACGAGGACGAGGTCGAGCGCATTATCGCGTCGGATTATAGACGCTCCTGACTACAGTATCATACCCACAACTGACTGCCACGGCAGTGCACTTTATGGACTTCCGCCCTCCGGCCCGTGGGGCCGTCCATAAATTACGTCATCTGAAAATAGGGGGGGGATCCAGATTGAAAATGACGGTTGGGTGATGTTAAAGGGGGGGTGGGTCGGCTTTGATAATGTATGACGTCATTTAAAAAATGATATTTTATATCAAATTCTGACAGCAAAACAATTACAAAATTCAACTATTATAAATAGTTATTCAAGAAAATACATTAGACTATTTTTAGGCGTTGTTTTATAGTTCATTTTAGTTTATTGTAACTTCCAACTTTAAATAATGTGGTGCTACAGTGGTTTGTAAATGAAAATATCGGGTTTGAGCACACACACAGCAAACAGAAGTAAAAAGTAGCAAAATCAGTTGACCAAGGTGCAACTCTCAAAGAATCAACCGATCCCGCGTCAACTTCCACGCAAGCCTGCCACCGTTTAGTGGGCCCTCTTACCAACGTTGTCACAGATCGAGATCGGCTAACCCAGTTAGTAAAAAATATAAATCATTATATACTCATTTTACAGAACAAAAATCACAATAATAATTAATAAGTAATGTTATCTATCTCACACTGTGGTAAAAAATATTACGAAACCATTATTTCTCATTATTTGAGCTTACTAAAACTTTGGCATGTAAACTTGCATTTATGAATGGTGTTGGTACAATTGAGAATTAATTAATTGGCGTCGCCTTGAGAATTATTGAATGGTCTCCTAAGTACAAAGCAGGTTCCTTGGATTTATTCGTGCTGAACGGCGGCGCGGCGCGTGGTGCGTTTCGGAGCTGGCTAATGCCTTCAGTCATAATACGGCAACCCGCACTCCGCACTACAACTTATGGTTGAGATGATGGAAGTTGTGGGGCCTGGAAGTTAAAATGGCTGGAAGTTGTGAAGTAAATATAATTTAAAATTAAACTAAACTCACCTAGTAGTACTGACACCTGGAAGTTATGATATTGTCAAAATTTATTAATTTTTAGTTACCTGATAGTTGTGATCCCTGGAATTTATGAACACCGTCCGGTTTGGGATGGTGGAAGGGGGGGGAGGGCTAGGGCAGAAAATGTAACCTTTGCCAAGGGCCCCGGCCCTGCCCAACATATACAAAAGAGATGAAAGTTTTAGAAAATTGCTTCAGAGTAACTAAAAGACGAGTTCAACACCATGAGTTTTCTGAGGACCTTTACAAATAATTATAACTGCGGTTTTGTTTAGTTTGAAGACTTCTGATGACTTTCAACTGTTTTCCTATACATACAGCAATCACCAGAGACAGCAAAGAATATCCTATATCTGTGAATAGTTTTCCAGTAAACACTTAAAAGAACCTACTGTCCCTCCCAACCACGCCAAAAATATAAGTATGCAGTAAGTATAATCTGCCACCGAAAACTCAGCCCATCGAAACTCGAAACTGACTCTTTAGAGGAGGCGGGTTCGAACAGATTTACCTCCATAGTTTGGTGGCTATATGGGTCATCACGAAATCGGTGGTGACTTCCTACCATACTAGTTGTAAAAATAATTATAACCAGTTAGTTGGGGATATAAATACCCCGATTTGTGCTAGCTGTGTTTTGTATGTATTGTTTTTGTTTAATATTTTCCTATAACCTTAATGATAGCTTTAAATGCTCTAGTTAACATTTAATTATATTTTTAAATGTCTTGAGTTCTTGAATATTTTCAGTCAAACATCTATTTTGAAGACTTTGGTAAATATTTTTGTAGTCTGACATGTTCAAACATGTTCAAGGCCACTCAAACGAGGTTTTAAAAAAATCTCATCTTAACTGAATGTTAAGATGTAGACAGAATGCCTAACCCGATTTAGAGGTTAATCACTACCACAAGGCTCGAACGGTGGGAGTCCAAGTTTGTTACACTGACTCTTCTCTTGGGCCCGTCGTCCAAAGTGACCCGCATAGTTGTTCTTTTATTATTGAGCGGTTTCTGCGGTCTGCGACCAAGTGAGTTTTCCTTCCCCGAGTACTTCCTCCTCTTCTGGACGGTAAAATCTTGGCATCTCGAACGCTTCGTCCCTCTCCTCCAGATCCGAGTGTCGGACTCGGCGTCGACCTCCATGGGTTCAGGTTGGGAATCTATGTCTTGCATTACGGTGTCTTCATACAGCTCGTCTTTTAGTTGCGTTTTGTACAACATCTCGCTAATAATCCCAACTTCTTCCATGCAGTTCAGGGTGGGACTATTGATTATTTCCTCGACACAAATACTCCCCGGAGATAATTCTTTTAACTTCATCCTATTAACAGATTATTCTTGAATAACCCTCAACATTTCTACTTCAGTGGTCGTGTTTATAATTTTAATTTTGCTTCTGATCTACTAGAGTGCACTTTTAAAGAAGATTGTAAGATGGGCGGTTGAAAATCGGGGTAGTCATAGTACAAAGTTGCTAAAATGCAAGCGAGAACTAAATATTTAATCGATGAGTTTATACCGTGTTTGATCAGTAAAGTTATCTAATTGTCACTTATAATAATTATTATGCATTTGGCTTTCTATATTTAATATTAGTTTGATAAAAAGCTAACGATATTACATAAAATGTTAACATTTATGTATATTATGGATATGAAAGGCAGCGACGTTAGTGCGATCCCGTGGCGAAATAAGGAAGCTCGCTCCTAGTGTACGAACTGCATTACCGATTCGATAGCTGACGACGTCAGCACACTCTCTAGGCGAATGAAGGAAGCTCGCGCTCAGTGTACGTACTGCGTTACCGACTCAATAGCTGCGACACATAATGCGTTATTACTTCTCCTTGGTGGTACAGCGATTGACTAAAGATACTAGGACAAATAAAAGTAGATAAAAGATATATACAGTAATATAAAGGAGTATCTGTATTATTATAAATTCTATAAGTAACTCATATTACAGCATAAAATAAAACTTTGACCCATAAGATTTAATCACAACATTTATCTATTTTATAGACAATTTTTGTTTCCAAAAATATTTACGCAATTTTTACTCTGATTCTAAAGTTTTTTGAATAAATAAAGTTATACTCAAGGTTTTAGTAAAACTGTTAAATAATTTTTCAGGTCAACTTTTATTAGCTAAAAAATTTATGTACAACATATATTATTAAATAGGTAAACGGATTCATTTCCATGTTTAAAAATGTATAATTAAACACGTTATTAAAGACAAAAGAAAACTTATGTGTTAATTAGGGAGAAATTTCTTACGATAAATACTGTAGTTTAACTGAATTTATAGTCTAATATTTTTATATGGAATTTCATCTTTGAAAACAATATGGAAAAAACTGTCCGGGATGTTGATAGACTACAGTATATGAATATGAGTTAAATATTTCATAATGGTGGGCATCCTCACTTGCACTTGATTCAACTTGAGGAATGTGCAAAAACCAGTTCCACGACGTAAAGGCCCTGCTACAGAACGGGCTGCACCTGTTATACGCGTGCACCCTGTTCACTGTATTGTTGGACCTGTTATAGGTAAACCGTTGCATCTGCGTTTACACTGCTGCATTGTTTAAACTGTTAGACCTAAACCGTTGCAACTGCAAGTCTGTTGCATGTACAACAGTTAAACTAATTTTTTTCAAACACCATTTCCAATTAAACGTTTCAAAGGTGAAAACAATTCAAAATTATATTTTTATTGAAATATTTAGATCGGAAATAGTTGATCTTTCAGAGCAAAGATTTTCCAGTCCTTGTAATGGATCGATGTATAACAAAATATCAAGAAATACACGAAAAAATTGCAAGGAAAAAATTCATGAACTCAATAAAAAAAACTGTTGCAATTTACAGATTTGTCATTTAATTATGTCTATTAATTATATAGATTTCGTATGTCTAGTTTATTATTTGTTTTTTATAAATACGAAATCAACAATATTTAATAATAATTCGCTGTCTCTCACTTGCTCTCAGTAAGACGGAGATCGTGATTCTTACGAAGAAGAGGATCGACACCGTCGTCCCGTTTCGAGTGGGAAGGGAGGTGGTCACATCAACTCGTGCCGCCAAATACCTCGGGGTTATGGTGGACACCAAGTTAAGCTGGAGGGATCAGATCTTCCGTACGGCGGACAAGGCCGCTAAGGTAGTGACTTACCTTAGTAGGCTGATGGCCAATGTCGGGGGTCCCCGATCCAGCAGAAGACGTCTGTTGATGTCCGCGGTCCAGTCCGTGCTTCTTTACGGGGCAGAGGTGTGGGCAGGCGCTCTAGATAAGGAGTGCTACAGGTTGCGACTCGCCCGGGTTCAGCGTCAAGCTGCGCTCCGGGTGTGTTCCGCCTACCGGACAGTGTCCGAGCCTGCCGTCCTGGTGGTCGCCGGAGTCATCCCTGTCAAGCTCTTGGCAGGGGAGAGGAAAGCGATTTATCAGAGACAAGGCGAGATCGGCAAGGACACGGCAAGAACAGAAGAGCGCTCCCGAACCTACCAGCAGTGGCAACACAGCTGGGAGCACGACACCCGAGGACGATGGACTGCGCGACTTATCAAGCAGGTCCAACCATGGGTGGAACGGCGGCATGGGGAGGTGGACTACTACCTGACCCAATTTTTGACAGGTCACGGCTATTTTCGGTCGTACCTGAACCGTATGGGAAAGACCGGTTCACCGGACTGCATTTATTGCCCGGGTGTTCCCGACGATGCGGAACACACATTCTTCCGCTGTCCCCGTTGGGAAGGGCCCCGCCTGGAGGCCACACAAATCTTTGGTGCATTTTCGGTGGACTCGGTCTGCCAAACGATTTTGGAGGATGAGGGCAACTGGGATTGTTTGTCACAGTTCGTCCGGGGCATCCTCCTGGAAAAGAAAACCGATCTGGACCGTGAAGTGGCCCAGATCCCTTGATCGAGCGGCTGGATAAGGAGCGAGCCCCACGGGCGTAAGCCAAATTTAGGCCTAGCCTGACGTAATGTGACAAACAATTCCAGGTTAGATTCCTAAAGAGTAGAGGAGGTTTTTTAGTGGGTAAACTCGTTTTTAGGGGAGCCCCACACTACAGGCTGGCCACCTGTGTGCGTAATGCATTTTTCCGCCTCTCCCTCAAAAAAAAAAAAAAAAAAAAAAAAAATAAAAAAAAATAAAAATAAAAATAATAATTCGCTGTGAAAATACTTTTGTCTTAAATTCATTTAAATTTTAATGTTTTAAAGTTAATTAGAGCATAATATGAAAATACTGAAAATGAATTTCAACCAAGTGCTTCTAAAGTGGTTAAAATTGCACTTTTTTTAGGGAAACTCTTCCCTTTAAAAAAGTGACCCCTGAAAAAGAACCAATAACCAACCTAAAGTTACTATATCTAAGTTGTAAGGAATTCTAATCTCAACTTTTCTGATGTGTTTATAAATCTACTAATAAAATAAAAAAAATGAAAATAGGCATACTAATTGTAATTGTGCATTATTTTTGTACTTAATAATACCAAGGCAAATGTTGTTACAGTATCTACAAAGGTTTGGAATCAGATTTATATTAATATGTTCACGAACTTGGAATATAATGTGTGAACGGAATTTTATGGTGTTTAACAACCTTAAACTTAGCTCTGTGTTTGTTATTTCAATCTCTTTTAGGTTCCAAGAGTTTGATAGCGTATAAACCCATAATTATAATATGCTTATAATCTATATGAGAAACAAAGAACAACACAGTAATTTGAATCACTACCTAGTGTAAATGGAGAAAAAATGTTCGTAAAGATTTACATGTAGATACTAAATGAGAAAAAACACCATAATCTTTAACACATCGTACATTCAACTAAAACTTACAAATCTTGAGTGTGAAACATGTATAAGCTAAATCACCCCACATAGCAAAACACCCAGCAAACTTACCAGTGGAATTCTCATGAAAAATAAAGAAAAAGCCAATTTACATTTGAAATAGCAGAGTGATGGTTTTAGAATATATTATATATAATGCTTGATTGCCATAATTCCACAGAGAAACCAAGTCGACCACAGAGTAAACAAGTAAATACACCCCCCCCCTTATCTTCCGCAATTACAAACTCTTCTAAGGTCAACACTTGTCAACATTTTAATTAATAATTAGTATCTAAAGAGTGTTACAAAAATATAACATTTCTGCTTTGAGACCATTCATTTTTTTTTATCAATATAGCTTTACAAAAATGTAGCCTACTTTTTTTACTTTATTTTTTTAGATGAACGAGCCAAACAAAATTTTTACATCAATAAATTAATCATTTTTCGGTTCTCTCTCGTATTAACTCTGACTTCTTCATAGGCGAAAATATTTTGAGACAAAAGACGATGTTACTGACAAACACAAATACATTCCAACACTATCCAGCTAACGCTGTGATTTTCCGCATTTTTACTTTTTATAGTAGCCTACTGTTCTGTGGCCGGTCGTGCTAGTTACTAACGCTGATAAGTTTTATATGGATAGTATAAGAATATTTAATTTATAAAATAACTGGTTGAATTTTTTATTTAAAATTTACGGCATCACTTTAGTTATTTTTTAACATAACCAGGACAAAAACAAAATTGGTCGGACATCTGAAGAGCAAAATATAGGGACTGTCCTCTTCAAACCATGTCAATATACGGTCCTATGTCATTGTGTCTTGGTAAAAACGCGACTATCCAACATATTTTAGTCAATTGTTTTTGTTTTCTTTTCTCAATGGATACTGGTAAGAGTTACCCAATTTAATGGTCAGGAAAGCCACCGTTCAAGGCAACATGACTCATCATCAAAATTTCGGAACAGCGCAGATGAAACAAAAAATCACTACAGCGCCGCACCGCGGCCGACGCGGGTACCTCCACCTCGCAGGTGTTTGAGTGGGAGAGAGACAGGTAGAGGGGCCCCTCCTCCCCCCTCCAATGTTACTGTTGTACCGGTTTCTATAGCAACGTCACCAAGTCACACTCAGGTACCATGGTGGTGGTGGCGGTATTCTCTCGCTCGGGAATGGAAGACCTTGACTAACGTTTCGTCATGTGGGTGTTCACTGTTTAGTTTTTGTGAATTCGGTACAGTGATTGTTCCTTGTTGTGGCTTCGGAATTGCAGATTTTTACAAGGTAAGGTGATCTGGACGCGTGGAAAGTGCGTAGGTGTTTGTAGGTCGTGCAGGAATGTTTTCTTCGGTGGGCAGCTGTGGAATGTGTTCAGGAGTTTAGATATAATAATATGTAGGGTCGTTAGGGTCTACAGTTTAGAAGCAATGACTTGTGGTGACGATAAGAATGCAATGATGTGTACATTATTTTGACAACAATCAATTCTGATATTTTGCGTGTCTCTATAACAGTGATAGGAGTGACATAAATAAAAAGCGTTGCAAGGTCCTCCTAAATCACGCACGCAAGCAAGCAATGAATAAATAAATTACATTAAAAATAATTATTTGAAAAGCTACATCAATATGTTTTTACTTTAGGCCTAAATCTCACGCAGTAAAACGATTTGGTACAGCCTATTTGTTGTTAGAGTATATTAAAAACATTGGCAAACGTATTACGAAATTGCGCCAAACCCTTTGTAAATGTATAACGGTATTCAGTGTAGCTGTAGCGGTGTATAACTATTATGTTTATATTACGTATATAAAGTGTTTTTGTGGTCAAACAAATTAAATTTACAAATCCGCTAAATAAAAAAAATTAGTAGTAATAAAATTAAATGTACAGTTCATGTCCATTTGCTCCGTAGCGACAACTCAAAAAACACTACTGACTCTTGACTGAAAGAAATCATATCCTTCAGGTTATGAAGAAATCTGAATTTACGTGCAGTTTAACAAATATGACTAATAAGATATAAAAGAGTTTTCCGTGAATGCTACCTGTATGCAATGTCTCATCACTATTTGACAACTATAACTATAGATACACCGTATACATTATGAATATTTTAAGTTTAAATTCGTTAAAGGCAAAAATACAATACAATGATTTTACTAAGTTTAGTGTACATGTTTCTCTAAATTGAGCGATTTAATTTAGACTATCCAATTTAAATGTCATTGCTAAAATTGCTACACTTTTTTACAGTTATTAACAGAGATGTTTCAAATGCTTAACAGAACCCCAAATGTTATTTATTCTAATGGAAAAATTTCAAAATTCAATGTTGGATGGCGCTTTTATTTTCATAAATTTTTTGTCGAGCCTTATCCAACAGCAAAGCCTTATCCAATGGCACCAAAAACATAAAAATCTGTTGAAAATTGTAAGAGGATTCCAATAATAATAAAACATTTAGTGTATGGAATAAGACACATTGACCAAGCCTTTGCTCGTTGGTTTTAATGAATTTTTATTGCGGGACACTGTAGTATCATTGTAAAAAGGTTATTAATTAAAAATTAAGTTGCTAACAACCACAAACAATTACTTGTCATAGTTAACAGGTGTTTGTAAAAAAGCTCAGTAGTGTTCCGTATGTGTGAAAATTATAAGTGTCTTTTAATTTTGTATACCCTTCGTCGTTCCGTAGTTGTTTCATTACAAAAATAGCCATAAGACCAACGTTAAAATTGTAATTAATTTCGTAGCTCTTGTTTAATTTAAAATAACTTTTTATTGTAGTTGAGGCTGTTTAAACTTATTTTAGGGCAGTAATACTCCTAAATCCAATATTAAACAAAATTTGCCCGCTAGAGTTTCAAATTGGATTTATAAATGCATTGCTACAGACACTCATCGTATTTATTTATCTATCCACGGCAAAGGCAAACGCTATTTTACAATCGTGTTATCTAAACTACGACTATATGAAAATAACATTTTTGAATATTATATAGCAACATTAAGTTTTAGTATAGGATGGATGTTAAGAGTGAGTGAAATATACTATTGATGCGCGACCTAACACGAAATGGATTTAATATTTAATTACCATCGCATGCCTGTCAAATTACAGCAGGGGCCAACCATGCAAATGCCGTGAACATTACTGCACTGTGTATCAAGTTGTGCTGGGAAACATGCACATTGCTCATGCTATGCAATAATCTTTATCGGTCTTTTGTTAACGTCGGTTTGAATTCCTAGAAAGAGCTGAGCTGATATTTGAGATTGAAATAAATAAACATCGGAGATGTCCATGATTTAAGTTTACAACCGGGTAAAAACTAATACAGTTCCGGTATACAGTTTACAGTTGTAATATTCTTGGGGTACCGTATTCGAGTCCACCTAAAACATATTCTCAGTGTACATAACATTCTTATTGTTGAGGATAATTCTCTTCATAACATCCAAATTATTTAAAATGACATTCTCTCCAGAAGAGAAAGCAGCAAAATGTGTTGATTTGTTTATTTTGTTAGATGTTAGATGTAATGAAGGACAACTTACAATATAGTTAAATCGTCGATCGTCCTTGGCGAACTAAATCCGGCGTTCTAGAACTAGACGTTCTGCCTATAGAGTTCCTCTCGAATCCATTTTTCCAAAAGGGCTCGTATTCCGCAGGAAGTCAAGTGTACTCCTTATTCCAACTCCATCAATAAAGGGCTAAAGTTGAAATATAGAACCGGAAGAAAACTTGGAACGAGTGCGCAGAGTATTTTTTTCTAACTCATGGTACCGTACATAATTGGAACATATAAGTTACTTAGTTCCACTGATGGACAGTTGGGCAACAAGTAACTTATAGTAATTTACAGACATTCCAAGCTGTAAAGCTAATTTATACATGTAAAGCCTACAACCAGTATTTTTCAAAGTTTCCTCATAGTCTACAAGTGACAATAAGAAAGGTAACCTTCAAAAGTGGGTATGTAGCCAAATGTCAATGCTTCTGTTTAAAGATAAGGGGAATAAGAATAAGTTATCGGGAAAACAATTTGTTGTCGGAAACAAAAATAAAAACTGTAAAAAAATAAGATAATTCAAAATAAAATGTGATTATATTTTTATGATTTATTAGGAGGGGCGACAAAAGTGGATATTGACAAACACGAAAACTACACGACGGTCCGTAGCGAATGTACGTACATTTATAGACAAAATTTAACATCAAAAACTCTTTTTAAGATTTAAAAATACATTTTAAGTTCCATTTTATATTTATCATTTAGCGAATGGTAAAAACATTGTTAACAAATTTAATTTTAAAAAAACCGTTACCCACAAAATTTATTATTATACTAGTGAATACGCTTTATTGTCTTTGGAAGAAAAAACATCATAAACGGTACATATAAAACTTCTTGGTTTAATCGGTCTGCCGATAGACAAAGCGAGAAAACCTTCAGAGCACGGATAATGAGCGGTATGCATAACATTAACGAGCGTGTCAACATTTATCAGTGGATTGTTTGTTTAAGCACGTACCCCAACATGAGTCAGCGAGCATTGCCGTCGCCGTGCTCTCGGCGGCGTAGGCATACACGTTATTGTTATTGCAATCCAACTTTCGCAAAGGGAGCTTACGGTGTGGAACGATAACGCCAAACGTGACGATAACGGCAGAACGATGTGGCGGTTGGAGGGGCGTACAAAGCCATGTAATTGTAGTACAATACTTGATACTTCAAGCGTAAATAAACAAAAGATGTTAAAGATTCTTTTGACCTGCTATATGGTATCACAAATCTAACAGTAGGTACATAGTTCAAAAATGAAGTATTCAAAGTGGAGAGAGAGATAAAGGATAGATGTCGGGCAAGGAAAATGTAATGCTGATTCAGGAGAATTACAACTCAGTCAGTGTGTGATGTTATGCACATGTAAAGAAAGAAATCAAGAAAGAATGAATAAATGAATGAAAGAGTCTTTATTTCAAAACAGAAACATTATTTGCATCAAAGAACAAATTAAATTGATACTTAAAATATGCCTGTTGATGTTTGAAATTTTGTTCGGAAAATGGGTAGTGTTTACAAACAAACATCAGAGCCTGAAAACGAGGGACCTTGATTACTTTTGGTTTTTTAGTTGAATTGATATTTATAGTAAGATCTTTTAAATTCATTCATTTCACTGTCATTTACGGGTTTATCGTCTTGAGAACTTTTTAAAGTTTTATTAAAAATTGTTAGGCCTATAGGAAACAAGAAGTTAATGTCTTTAGATATGAAGTTAAGTTTAATAGTACATTTTTAATAAACAAATAATAATATTTCTAAGAAAAAAATAAAAATAATAATAATAATACTCGGTAAGTCCTCAAAATATTAATCTGTACAAGATGAGAAAGGATTCATAACCAGTAGGCTCCGATTCAACTTAGTCAATTTCTAGTCCACTATCCATTTTGTGGGTTAGGGCTCTTCCTGATTTAAATCGTTACATACCACCTCACATTTACCATTTACATTTTGAACGTTCTTCATTGCCATTCTCGTAGTTATTTTTCTCTCTGGCGCCGAAGGGCCTAAAAGTCATCACCTGTCTTTTTCCGCCGGTTCTATCCCACTTAATTTTCCACGAGTCACGGAGGACTTCAGACAGACGCAACAGTATCTTCTCAACTCAACGTATATTTCTCCCATCACAAAGACCCTTCCAGCAAGAATAGGCATCAGGTGGGAACGACCTGAAATTTTTTGCCGCCCAATTCACAAAAGACGGAAAGTAATAGCCAGTCTCGGTTTTTGCCCGATGCACCTGTGTTTCTGTTGGCGTCCCTTCTCGGGAGGGAGGGGGGGGGGGGGGGGTTGGAGGATAGGATGCGTGTTACCAACAAAGATTCTAATTAGACATGGAGGTGAACATCCTGTAGAGAAGCAGGTAGGCGGCGATGAGTCACCGCGAGAGAGAGAGAGAGAGAGAGAGAGAGAGAGAGAGAGAGAGAGAGAGAGAGAGAGAGAGAGTGAGAGAGTGAGAAGGGGGGAAGTGGCGAGTCTCATGTGGGAGTCGGTTCTCGTCTCAGGGTCCTTGGTCCTGGTCCTGGATTCTTCCGCTTCGCCGCTCCCGCCGCGCCGGCCGTCGTCGCGTCGGCGCCAAATGACTAATAAAAAAGTGTCTTTATCCCGCCCCACAAAACATAGCAATAAGCAATGAATGCACACATTGCTTGGGTAGTGCAATGCTTGAATTCTGTTTTAATATCCGTATTTTTCATAACGGTTCTGAGCAACGTGTTTACAAGCTGGATTACACACTCCTTTAGTATTATTGTTATCATAAGTAAATTAATAAAATAATTATAGTAGGCTCTACTTCATAGTGTTTCAACAATTATCAATTTTACCAACAAACGTATCCCTCTAAATGTTTACCATTTAAACTATTGTTAAGGTTACGCATTATCTGCATTGAAGAGATATACTGTATTTAAATTGCGTTTTAAATGTTTTGACATTTATTGTGATTGTACAGTAATAGATTAGGTCCTAGCCTACCCTCACTCTGGGAGATTTTCAGACCTCTTTCCCAAAGGTTATAACTTTGGGAAATAAGAGATTTGTCTTTGAGAAGTACGCGGCAATGGTAAATAAGTTATCTACTGCATCCAAAAGTGCAGTACTGTATTTAGCTTTATTTACCGGGACTGTGAAAAAATTTTTAAACACGAAGAAAGATAAACGATATTTTTGGGAATAAAACGTTTTCATATACTGTATTCATTGGATCTCAACAGTTACCACACGATAGTTCCATAACTAATCTTATGATATAAAGACCTAAAATTAATTCAATTCAAGAATAAAATTTCGCTTTAAGAAAAAAAATCCTGAATGGGATAACTACAGCGGTCCTTCAGAGAACACACTTCCAAATGCACGCCGCCTCGGCTTGGCGAGTATTCACAAAAAACCTTTGTGCTGCAGCGTTGTCAGCATTGTCGCGGCTTTCTGGGAACAGAGCGGTCCCGGCACCTGACAGAAGCGCTACTTATCGCTGGCCAAACAAATTGCCGGGGTGGCAAACAACAAACAACCTGTTGATAAGACTGTAGCGTGTTTATTCCGGGAAGAGTTGGGTGTTTGCTGACTTGGAGGTTCGCCGAAATTACAACAGAACTCAACAATAATTTTGTTCATTATGAATTGTTACTCGAAACAGTACAAATATGCCATATTTTTTATTCGTTTCTATATGCAATGTTTTGTTACAATCAGTTTGATTCATAATGATACAATTAATTGTCCATCAGAATGAATGATGCAATTTTTGTGTACCTATTTTCTGTTATATTTGGTACGTTGCTACAAAACACATACACAACCCTTGTTATCATTGCAGGTAGTTGCGAAAAACACACACAGGAAAAGCTGGACACCCCCAACTAATCCTTGAAACTGATATCATGAGTGTAATGAGGTTTAAATTATGCAGACTAGCCTAATCTTCTTACTTTAGGTATATCAATAATTTATTGTAAACATGGAGCTTTGCTGAAGTAAGTAAACAGTGGTTATTGGGCCAAAGTTTTTCAAACCAGGCGCTGGCCAATGCTCCATGAATATTTTAGGTATACAACATTATTATACTTTTTATTTTCTTCATATGGAGTTGATGAAGCGAAGCGAGTAGAGCCTTCCTTCAGCTTAGGCAGGCTTGTGCCGTCCAGCACTGATGACGTCATCAACTCTCATTAGTCTAAGTCACGATAAACCGAAGGCCGTCAGGTGTTGTCTCGGTGGTCGATGATAACTAACTACCATCACCACCACATTTAGAAGTTTTCCTACTGCGTAGACGACCGATTGACCTTTTATCTCGTAATAGTTACAACGTGTGTAATCTACACAGTAGGGAAGAGTTGAAATTGTTACCGAACCAAAATCGTTCCAAAACTGCTTTAATTGTTACACTAGAGTTCCGCACACTTATTGTCATGGCGTCGTCGCCTATACGGACGAGGTGCGGAACTCCGGTATTCTGGATGTGTTAAAATCTGGCTCTAGAAGCTTAGCATGGTGTGCTTTCTTTATTTTTTGCATGGACCATATTGGAAAACTTATGTCGCAGTTGTGCATGAACTTTGCATTGCGAGTCGAGAGGATGAACATCCTTGTTTTGTTAACTATAATGTTAGTGACCTCTATTGTGGCCCCACTGAACGGCTCAATAAAATCTTCGAATCTTTGATACAGCTAACCGAAAAATCAAGTTGATAAAATTACAGAAGCAAGTGCATGAACACAAGAATTCAAACAACTCATGAAATCTTGCCACCGTAGGTTAAATTTATTTAAGAGTAATATTAAAAATACACATACCGCTGGACTTATTGTCACATAATTTCTTTAATTTTTGACGGATTGGTTTAGAATGAAGTGTATTTGAATTTCAAGTTCTTTTGCGAGATCGATGCTTTGTAAGAGTTTTATAAAATCATAACAAATTATTTTAATTCGGTATAAACAGGGCAGCCCCGAGATAAAGGCGCCCGGGCGAGGATTTTGATCTGCACCCAATAAATTAAATGTTAAAAATTACAGTCGGAAGCATTAAATTAGGTGAATGGCTAACTTTTCAATGTTGTTAGAATGAAAAAAAAAACACTTGTACTATAAAGCTTTGTTGACACAACCATTTTTTGACAACACATGTCTGGGTGGGGCCTACCACAGGCCCCGAGTGAGCACTCGAGCCGTTTTTTTTTTTTTCAGTATGTTAAGATCAGCTGGCCAGTAGGCCTACATGTAACCAAGTCTGATGCTATCATGATTCACTTCCACTTCCACTTACTTTGTAAAAAAAGGTTTATATTAATGAATTAGCCACTACTCATTTCCGAATGATAAAGGTTTTAAATTTTAATTTGAAGTAGTCAACAAAATTATTATTGAACTATTTGTTTATAAAATATTTATTGATGCAGGTTTACAATTTTTGTGAAGAATTTGATCCTTTATAAAATGGGGATTTCCCCTTGGTGGGTGCCCCCTTGGCCGTGGAGTCTGGGGCCGCCGCCACGGTCGCCCCGCCCTCGGGGCGGCCCTGGGTATAGATACTTGGTTTTGTTCTTCCCATAAAAAACTATACTTGTGCAAAAATACCCTTTGCAAACCATATCCATCTTGATCCCATTTTTAAAAGGTATAAACCAAAATTGTCTGATTAAAAATAAAAAAAGTTACTGTATTGCACTTTTTATTTGAAAGAAAATTAAGAAAGGGATATTCATTTTTCATTTTTTTATTCATTTATTTTTTCTTATTCATTTTTTAAAATTGCTCTTATGGAGAAAAGACGGATTTGGGATTACACCAACCCTGATATGCCTATACTTAACTGGGAGTAACATTGCCACCTGAGACTGTGGAGTCGGGAGTATTATTTGTGTGTAAATTATATAAATCATATTTTCAGATTGCGGTGCCACACAGAGATGTCGCTGCACCCGCCATGAGCCTGCAAACGCAGAAATAGGAGGGCAACATGCTGCAGACTCGCATTCTGGTGGTGACCGCAGTAACCGCAGTCACACTGGCTGCGGCTGCGGTGCCCTGCGGAGAGCGGAGGTGTGAAGATGCTGAGTTCTGCAGGGAAGGGCAGCTCTGTCACCCTTGCGAAGACATCTGCGACCCCGCCAGCCCAAACTACGATCTTGAGCCTTGCAAAAAGAACTGCGCAGGTGAGTGTAATTTGGGGGAGGGGGTTTAGCTTTTCAAATTTATTGATTTTTGTACAATATTAACCCTTTTGGTGCTGGGAAATATTTACATGCATTTGAAAAATTGCTTGGGTATTATTCATATAACTTCTGAAACACTCTGGGATTTAAAAAAAGGGAAAGGTGAAAAATCACAAGAAATAATTTTTTGAAAAAATAAATTGTCAATCTAAGAGTGCTAGAGTACATTTGAGATCTTGATGGTATTGGGAATAGAATTGAATCATCGGCGTATTGAAATCATATTAATAATCATATATTGCAATTGGCGATAAAAATGTGAGCATATAGCAATTAGCAAAAGTTACAATTTTAGAAAACTTATAATGTGCACAATTTTTGTAATAAATATTCTTCTATTCGATTAGGTGATTTTTTAATTAAAATATCTGTTATCCTCTTCAGTTGTTTCTCTGGTAATTTGTTCAAGTTTCGTGTTAAATTGTTAAATATTTATTATCTCCATTTGATTAATGTTCTTTTGATTTTGCGAAGCTACATACTTCAGTCTTTAATTTTGAATTTTGTCTTGTGTATAACTAGAATTACTATCTAAATTTTTTGGGAAATATTGAATTTCTTTTTTTCACATTTATACTTTTCACCCCACATATGATTCTCATGGCCTGCTTTTGCTTATGAAAACATTTTTGCCATTGAAGAGTTTCCCCAAGCAGAAGTTCCATATATATGTGAGGTGGGAGTGAAAATCACTGTAGTATGCCATTACCAGTATATCTTCTTTTACATTCCCTTAAAGACAACCAATATTCCCGTTTAAGTTCATAGTATCGACGTCGACCATGGGCGGAGTTTACCTCTGGTTGCTGGGGGGGCCACTGGGAGTCAGTGATAAAGTACATTATACCAATAACCTCTACATTCAGGTTGACACACATCCGTCTTTATCTAGGGAGTTGCGTTCAAAGTTCAAAGTAAACACTAAATTGTGGATAGACCAGTCCAATATTTTGGGGATACGAATATAGTCATGACACACTTTTTATGGAACCCAGGAGTGGGGAACTGCACTAGCGCTCCCATTTTCTATAGACTCCCAATAAGTGATTACCTGTTTGAAGTGTTTTAATAATTTATTGACTAAAGGATTGTCCATGTAGGCCTAGTAGATGGACGACATTTTGATTTAAAAAATCATATACAGGATATCCTTAAAGTATGTCACCAAACTTCATATGGTTAATTGGTTCAAAATAGCAAAGTTCTCATAAAGGTATATCCTAAAATGCATATTTACCTAGATATCCACCATATAGTTTTTCCACTTAATAATCAAAATGTCCATAAACAATACATTTTGTTTTACTATCTTAAAACTGGTGTAGGTTATAAAATTTTACAAAAGACAAAAAAGCTCTAAAATTTAATTATTTAACCAGTGAGAGGCCCTACCAAAGTCGTAAGGATCTGGACAACATATAATGGAATTATTGTGATTTTTGTATTAAAATAACCATAATTCGCATTAAATATAATACAAAATCAATGTAGGCAATCTCGGCTAAAAAATCCCAATAACTCCGTTATTAGATTATAAATCATTATTTCATTATTTTATTTGTCGTCAGATCCTTACGAACTTGACATCATTGGTTAGATAATAAAATGTTAAAACTGTTTTGTCCCATATACGTTTTTGATTAAATTTACCGGTTTTTAAATATTTTTGGGTTTAAAAATTTAAAATATCCGCCATGCAATATTAAAATATAGGGAAAGTAGCCATTGGTATTATTATAAAGGTCCATACCAAATATGAAGTTCCATCTGCAATCCGTAACGGAAATAAAAATTATTTAGTGGGACAAACAAAATGGTGGATATCTAATAAAATATATTTCAAGATATACCTTAATTTGACCTATTTTGATTATTTTGACCCAATTAACCATATAATGAAGCTTGGTGACGTACTTTAAAGATGCCCTTATAGCAAAAACCGTTTTTATTATGAATGGGACAGTCAAAAGCACTATTTGAATGGAGGAGGAGTTGTTTTCCGCCAGCAACTACAGAAAGAAAATTAAGTCTCTGCGGCATTAGGCCTTCTTCAAAGCCGAACACTTATCAATAATGAGTAAGGTGTATCGTGACACTGACATGACTCTGCCGATAGTATGGATGCATAAAAAGTCTAGTGAAGTAGGGATGTATAGAAAATTTACAATAATTTCATATCATGTTAATTTTACATATTTACTAATTCAAAGTGTAAAGATACTCATAATGGTATTTTAAAGAAATAATTAAGCGTAGCGGGACCTACCCACCTGAGTTTTACAGTCAGTTTTACCAACTGTAGGGCCTAAGGTTACATTTTCCCTTTGCAATCTACGAAATATCCCTACTTAGTAGTTTGCGCAAATAGTGTTTAATTTTTTGTAATCTATTATTGATTAATTTATTTTCAGCATCATACATGAATATAGGTAGAAAATGTAAATAAAAAAATAAATTGTATTATTTTTTAGAGTAAGTGAAAGTGCATGAGATAAAACTTTGAGCGTTAGTTGGAGGGACAATTATTTAGCTCCTAAATTTTGTGTTTTTACAAAATTTTTTTGACATTTTTGGGGGGGCCCGGCCCCCCCAGGCCCCCCCGAAACTCCGCCCATGACGTCGACGAGCCGATATATTGGAACTTAGCACTTTTTGTGAAAAATTGTGATCCGTTATATTGCACCAAAGCATTGAAAGGGTTAATGATGAATGCACAAAAATAGTAAAGGTATTTATTTATTTTTTTTAGTTCATTTACAAAAAGTAGCGATCCTTGTGATAAAAGTTAAAAATAAGTTTCCTTAACCCTCAATATAAGGGGGGTAAGTTTGTTTGTTTGTTTGTTGGGTTTTTTTGCATTAATTGGTTATGCATGGTTTTTGTCATACAGCTAAAGTACACACAGATTTCCATAAGGAATAAGAGGTCAACTGAGTGAAAAGTGCACTCCTGACTGTGGTTGGTTTCAAAGTGTGGTCAACTGTGGTTTTTATGTCTCTGAAAACTTTTCTCATTTTTAATGATTATTTTCAAATTGTGTTTCAGATTACCTTTTGATGAAGCAATTCGTGAGCAGGGAAGAATATATTGGTAAGTGGAGAGAAATTAACAAAAATTACAACACTCAGTAACTACAGAAACTGTAGGTTGAATTTTTTTCTAACACTGCAGATTTGTTTCATGCCAACTTATTTTGGGTGGAGTAGCAAAACTTTTAGTACCATTAATGTAGTTGGATTTCAAATCTAGTTTTGTCATAAAAATAATAGACAACCTGGTTTTTCATGAAAGTTCACAATATACTTTTTACATTTCAAGAGCTCACAGAGCTCGTGTGATGTTATGGGTCCTGTAGTAAAATGTTAATTTTTATGATGAACAAATATGTGGACTTTTTATTTGTTTTTTATGAGTAAACATGACTTATATCCCATTCAAAATTAATGTGAAGTCGAAATGTAAATTTCAATTTTGCAATTTTTTTCTGTTTCTCCCACTGTTAAGAGTCCAACCAATCACAATCACTCAGAGTTATTGCAGCTGTTTAGTCCTTCAAGTAATTCCTTGCCTTCGTTTTGCTTATTCGTTAACAAATATGCTCATTTTGACATTTAAAAAGTAAAAGAAGCGCTTGCAACGGCAGTTCGGAGAAGTAACATGTCCCTCAGCACTATCTACCCTGAATTTCAAGAGGAAAATTAAAATATAACAACTTTATGAAGAAAAATAGTTAGATTCATTATGACAGGGAAGAAATCTTTTCTGTGGTGGAAAGTCAAATCTTTTCTTTTGACCGCACCTTAATTTTGAATGGGTGCTATGGTATACTTGCGCTAAAGTGCAATCTGGATCAACCAACTTTTAATTAGAACTAAGCTTGGGTAAAATTTGTCCCATCTTTTAATAGAGTAACCGAATTAACTGGTCTCTCTCTCAGTAACAAAGCTACAAAAGGCCTTCAGTCATCATCATCAACCATTTTTATTTCATTATATGTTTACCTAAAAATATGTTTTAAAAACTTATTAAAACCCTCTTTAAATAAGTTTATTTCAACACTTTTAAAATAAATTAAATTACTTCTTAGACATAAAACTTATATTATTAAGTTCAAGTTGTACCACAAATTAAGATAAAAATGTCAGTAAGGCTAATGAAAGTTCCAAGCTTTAAAGTTACTTTTCAATCTTTGATAGCTGCGGTGTCGAGGGTTTACTTCTACGTCGTGGCAGCCCTGGTTACCTCTCTGTTGGTACTCCTGCTGGTGTTGAGTGCTTTCATCACAGTTTGGCTCAAATATCAACGAGTCCGGGGCTACAACACAGGAGCAATGAAAAAGAAGAAGGTCGAGGCTATGAAGGTAATATAAATTGTGTTTATTCTTATATTCCTCATTCGAGATCCTTACCATTGAATTAAAGGAGTAATATTAAATTTATTTTAATCTCCAAATCAAGGTAATCAAATTAAGAAATGATATATATGCCCAAAATCTATAACCAAGGAATCTAGAATATAATAAGGTAGGTAAAATTAAAAAAAAACCAGTGATAGTTGGTAGTTCAGCAACTGTTTAATAGATGTGACGTACTTAGTGTTCTCTTCGAAACAGCTGTGGTTGTCACCTAACGTTAGAGTATTCTAGTTATGGTGGTGGGATCATGGGTGCTAAGCTTCTTAGAACAGGATCAATAATAAAACTTCAGATATCGAAAATCTGCATAAGAACACTCTCCCCATCTCTATTTCTCCCCCATGTCCTCCAGGATAAAGTAAAAAAAACTTTAACATACAACAACAATATTGAGTTCTCTTCATTGAAACCAAGTAATGTCTCTTATTTATTTTTTGTATTAATTGTCAACAGTGAATGGCTAGGAAAGTGTTGATTATGAATAGATCACTAAACCTAATTTTTGTGGACGACACAGCACTTGTGTCCTATGGTTGCACGTTGGAGGAGGCTTATCCTGCAACTTCCTCGGATCTGGTAAAAAAATAATAATAATAAAAAATTAAAATAAAACTGGTTTGATCATAATACTCTTTTATCAAAGGAGATAAAACAAAACATTTACCGATATTTTTTAGAACTGATCATGATCCAGGCCTATGGGAGCTCAGGCTGCTGTCTTTGACGATAGATGAAATTGTGACTCTGGTTTATTGCAGCGTGTGGAGCAATATAAGTATCTTGGTATAAATTGATAATAAATTATGTCGTGCCCAACACGTTTAGTATTTAACCAAAACTCAGGAAGCTAATATATGCTTTAAGACAGTTGAGCCAGGTTCTGTCTGCTGATCACTGCAGGACTGCTTACTTTGCCTATGTGCAGTCAGTTTTTCAATATACAGTCTTGGGGTGGATGGTGGTCTCCTGTTTTAACTCAAGCCACTCAATGTAACAAAAAAATGTACTTATATTGACCTTTTTATAGTAAAGAGGAGAAGGAGCTCTGATGGCAAAGTTAGAGAGAGAAATAACATACATGAGTGTAATACATGTAAAACTGTTGTTTTTCAGGCTGTTTGTGTCAATGAGGTGGATGGTAAAAAGAACTTGAAGCTTGAATTGCCAGTCCCGAATGCCGAGAACAAAGATACCCCTCCGAGTGCTTTGACGACCATGACGCCGCTCAGCACCCGACATCCGTCCGAAGATACAACCTTGGAGTACGCCTACGACAACCCAGCCCTCACCCCCTCCCCTCTCTTCGGCAAGAATCAAAATCACTCCAACTCAACTGCCCAACCCATCACAACACCCAACACAACTCCTCGGGTGCCCAGGACTGAAACTAGCTTCTAGGTAATACAATATATAAGACTTGTTTTATAAAGCTATAAGGATAATTTTTCCATGAGTTATATATACTGTGAAATCAAACAGATTGTAGCTATATTTTTACAAAAAATGTTTTTGCTGAGTAAAAACTTGAAGATTTACTGGAGGAATCTGGATAGGAAAAATCTAAGAGACAATATTTTACATGTTTAAGTAGCCCAGTAAAATATTAGTAAATTGCTGGGATGTTAATTCACTAAAACTAATAAAATGGAAACTAACAAAACTAATAAATATTCCCATGAATGCCATTTGTAAAATCAAACGTCTATCTATGTTTCCTAGAGTTATATTTTTATATTTGTAGTTTCGATCCCATCGACTATTGGCACTCAAAGGGCCGGTATATTCCTAGTTATATTGTCATTGATATTATGTTTGAATGGAAACCTGTAAATACCACTCAGTTGAGTTTAATGCAATAATGTAAATATTTCTAATCATAAGATGTGATAAGTAATGTTGCTTTAATTACGTTTATTATGGCAATATCTTATTATTGGTAATTTTTCTTGTTTTCTTCTTAATTATAGATAAGTAAAGTTGCTTTAATTCTGTTTGTTATGGCAATATCTTATTATTGGTAATTTTTCTTTATCACTTTTTTTATTTATAAATTGAAAGAAGAGGTCGTAGGTGAAAATCGTTGACCATCAATATAAATAAAAAATCTATAACGCCAATTTCTATACAAATTTGAAGAATTGGTTTTTAAGTGATAATTACTTTTGTAACACTTCAGTATTATTTATGTAAGCAATACATCCATACATTACATTCCATGGTTGTGTATAAATAATTGTACAGTATATTATTAAGGATTTTAGGGTTAACTTACATGTACTTTTATATTTTAGTATGTTTGACTTTTACCTTGTTAAGGTGTATAAATAACAAGACTAGTGTACTTGTTGCTCGAAAATGAGCAATTTAATTTAAACTATCACATGTCATAGCTAAAAATTCAATTAAAGGCGCCTTTACACCAGAGGTTGACAGCCAAAAGTTGGTGAATCTTACTGTTTTATCCAACTTAATATCAAAGTCAACAACTGACCAATCCAATACAGTAGATTCCCTCTTAACCGGCCACCTCGGGACCAGGCCGAGGCCGGATAATGAATTGGCCGGTTAAAACGATATACATTAACACGTTCGCGGCGGCAAGGTTTTTGCTCGAACCTCCTCGCCATCCTAGAAGTAATAATTTCGTCACCCCGCCGTAGCAGCAGCACTGCCCATTGAAAACCCATGTGGTCCCGAAATACATTATACTATTGAGCAGTGCTGTGAAAAGTATCAGATTTCTAGCTCTGATCCTGGCTTAAAAATAAATCACGTTGTAAAGCATTGCAGCTTGGGAGCGATCGCACCCATCAGGATGGCATTAGGGTTCCGCGTGGGAGCGATCACTCCCATGCCGCCGCGAACGTGTTAAACAACGCCAAACTACAATTATGGCCTAAATGCAATTATGACTTGAAAAGCAACTCTAAATATGTTATTGTATGTAATTAATAGCCAACATTATTAACTATATGCAATAATGTTCACGGTCAAATAACGTGGATTTGACATCCATGAAATCCACGAGTAAACTAAACTAGACCTAATAATAATTCGTTACTTTTTTGTGGTCAACTGGATTACAGGTCCAAACGCATTAAATTTTGGCGGCATTCACTTCCGTCTAGGACAGTACTTTTTAGATGGTTTGAGAACGTCAATATGGTATAGTGTTAAATTAATTGTACTATAGATAATAAAACTTTTCCGGCAAAAATTGGCCAGTTAAAGCTATGTTGAGATAAAAAATGGCCGGTTAAAGCGGAAACCGGTTAAAAGGTGGCCAGGTAACAGGGAGTTTACTGTACTGACATCCAAAATTACACTTATTTAAATCTGTACATTAACAGATGTTTTATATGCTCAACCCAATCCCAATGTTATTGTAATGTAAACATTTCAAATTTCAGTTATGGTGCTTTGATTTATCCGATTCTCATAAATTGTTTGCATAAACAATGACAAACCAAGTTCTATCCAATGACACTAAAAACTTGAAAATCTATTTAAAATTTTTTGAAATTCTCATAACAAAAAAAAACCTTTGTGTATTAAATAAGCACTAGATGAAGTACAATAGACATATGATAGCTATATCAGTTCTACCACCCTTCTTAACACGATAGGCATAATGTTGTGGGATGGGGGGGGGGGGTCAACAGGTTGTATATGATTGCTGAGATAGAACTGATTTGTTCAGCTTATTTGCTGCCTAAAAATTTTAGTCACACTTCTTTAACCTACTGTTAACCCTTTTGGTGCTGGAAAATATTTACATGACTTTTGAAAAGTGCTGAGGTTTCCACAAGGGCAGGGTCGAGCCCATTTGAAAAAAAATCATAAAAAAATAAATCGGCACCCCGAAAGTGCTAGAGTATGATACTTCAGATCTTGATCGATCTCAAGGAGAATCTAATGAAAATCATCTGTGTTTCAAAATGACAATCGAGAAAAAACCATATTCCTATTTAAGTCTACTGTATCGATGACGGCAGCTAAGCTGATTCATCTCAGCTTAGCTGCCGTCATCGATACAGTAGACTTAAATAGGAATATGGTTTTTTCTCGATTGTCATTTTGAAACACAGATGATTTTCATTAGATTCTCCTTGAGATCGATCAAGATCTGAAGTATCATACTCTAGCACTTTCGGGGTGCCGATTTATTTTTTTATGATTTTTTTTCAAATGGGCTCGACCCTGCCCTTGTGGAAACCTCAGCACTTTTCAAAAGTCATGTAAATATTTTCCAGCACCAAAAGGGTTAACAGTAGGTTAAAGAAGTGTGACTAAAATTTTTAGGCAGCAAATAAGCTGAACAAATCAGTTCTATCTCAGCAATCATATACAACCTGTTGACCCCCCCCCCATCCCACAACATTATGCCTATCGTGTTAAGAAGGGTGGTAGAACTGATATAGCTATCATATGTCTATTGTACTTCATCTAGTGCTTATTTAATACACAAAGGTTTTTTTTGTTATGAGAATTTCAAAAAATTTTAAATAGATTTTCAAGTTTTTAGTGTCATTGGATAGAACTTGGTTTGTCATTGTAAAAGCCCGAAGATCCGATGGGATCTTCGGGCTTTTCAGATGAAAGACGAGATCTGATACATCGGATCTTAACGATTTTTGTAAAAAAGCAGTGATTAAATATATTGAACAATAGCACTGAAAGGAGTAACCCTGCATGGAAAATGTTATTATTGAAAATTCTGTTTTTGTTGTGATAATGTG
This sequence comes from Neoaliturus tenellus, assembly GCA_030545055.2. Lineage (NCBI taxonomy): Eukaryota > Metazoa > Arthropoda > Insecta > Hemiptera > Cicadellidae > Neoaliturus > Neoaliturus tenellus. The sequence continues at coordinate 239,369,046 of CM061532.1, read as the reverse complement.
TTTTTGCAGCGCTGTAAAACTAGCTGAAAAATCGTAACATCAATTGAAGGGCCTCCATATATAAAAATTTCAAAATTAAACCTTCAAAACCTTCAAAATTTCAGTATCAAACAACTTCATTGGATGAGAAGTCTCTCCTCGTTTGTTTATGTAGTCAATGTTTTATAATCCGTAGATGCAAAACTACATAGGGAACCACATAGTCTTTCAATTTGCAATATTTAAGTGATCAAACTTATATTTAGCGATAACTAAGTTGGATTATTGATCGCTTTCCATAAATGTTACACCGTTTAAATTGCAATGTTCTTTGGTACTCTGTTGTTTAGATTTTACTATATGTATTAAATTATATGTATTAAAGTATTGCATTTACTATATTAAAACTTTAGGATCTATATTATTTACTCTAACAGCAATAGTTTCAATGAACTTAAGCGCAATAAAGATTGGTCTTTCACTAGTATTAAACATTGTGTACTTAGATTTAAACATGTTTATTTTGAACTGTTTTATTATAGCGCACGTTATTTTGTCTTATGGTTTTTAATTAATTTGTGTATGTTATTGATTTTAAAAGTGAATTTATGAATCTAACTCTTGTTATGTAATTATTATTATTTTGAAAAGTCATGAGATATTCAAATGTTTTATACCTATATAGCACATAACACTGTAGTAATTTATTTTGTTTGTTGCCTGTCAATAGTAAGAGCATTATTTTTTACTTTCCTTTTGCAATATTTTTAATTATAAAAGCATGCGGTACTTTTGAACATCACAAACTATCAATGTAATGTAAATACTGTATATTTCACTCAAAAGTTTTATTTAAGCTAGATAGGATGTAAAACACTTGTTTTTAAGAATCTTATTCTTAAGAGTAAAGAATCTAGCATAAAGCATTCCACATTTTCACTTACTATTTACTAAGTAATTTGTTTCATTCAAAGGGGGTTTCTGTGAATTATATGTTTACTCACGACATCATATTCACAATAATTCAATTTTGCTAAAGAAGTACTGTAGAAGAGACTCAGTGTCTAAATATATTCAGTGCTGAAAATTTTCGTTGAATATTTTTATTTGTTTCAAGGGTGTGAATTGACTCCTGTTTGTTTCAAATTAACTTTACCATATTTCTTTAATGGACATCAGAGGTTTCATCACAAAATTTGTTTAAGAATTATGTAAAAACTAAAATTTTATGGTCCCATGGGTGTTAAACCGGGACTTCTCAAACCCTAGTTCTGGTTTCATTTTACTGAAATTTCAAGTAGAAACATGATAAGAAGCATGTATGAGCACACCTTTTAAATTGTAGTGGACACCATTCACAGAACAATGTCCCACTCTACCTTTCTCTCTCACCGATGCGACACCTACCTAGATAGCCAACTTGCACCCTTCTTATTCTTCTCTGTAACTAAAATCACAGCAATAACTTAAGGTGTTGCGTGTTACATTGTTTAATATTCATGTATTTATTGTTTTTAATGTTGTTACAATTGTATTGTAACATAGATTGTAAGTCGTTATCAACTTGTGAAAGTTGAAATGTGCCTATTCAGGTAATCCGTCCAATTGTTACAGAGAGTAATCATTCCGATGACTAATTGCTCTGTGTAATATAGTAGTATTAAGTAGAATGTTAAGGGATTTGTTAATAAATTACTGAAAATAACTATCATAAATTGTTTTATTTCCCATGATGTTATAACTACAGTCATACTCCACATATTATTGTTTTGCTCTTATAGAGCAAAAGAATTTAGAATGTGGATACCTTTAGATACTTTCTTGAAACATCGACACATTCTGGTGTGTATTTTAAGTTGAGTGTGATGGATCAGATGAGGTGTAGCTTTGTTACTGACAAATAATAGCTGATTCATTTACCAAGATCATTAAGCCTAATGACAAAATGCAGCTGTGTCCAGTTTCAAACCATCAAAGAGCTAACTTTTTTTTGGAAAATGTTTTCAGCCTGCTTAATAATAAAAAATTGTTTTCAAGTACCGTATATTTCTTCTTGTGTATATAGCTCACTTATAGAAATGTATATTTAAAAGAAAGATTTTTATAAATCATGGCACAAAAAATTCCCCCCCTTTCATCCTGAATTATGTATTTTGCTTTATTACATGTTATTTTAATTTTTCCCTTGAAATGAAGAGCTGGATTAGCACTGATGATCAAGTTTCATCTCCTTCTTTGCCCCTACAAGAGCTTCTTTTTCTATTACAAATATAATTGAAGAAAAAGTAAAACAGCGAGACAGGTTACAGGAGACAATAACAGCTATAATAATGTTACTATCATTGTACGGTTTCAACGAATCACACCAAGTATTATAGTTTTGTTCACGTTTTAAAGTATGAGTTTTATATTAAATAATAAAAAAATTTATATAATTAATTATTGTGATTTTTACATCTTTTTCTTTTTCTCATAATGGTAATATGAAATACCCCCGTCCCAGCAGACTTGCATACTCAGCGAAATTACCAAATTAGTAATATTAATTTTGACCAGATAAACCTGTAAACAAAATTTCATCGCGTGCTCATAAATAGGGTCTAGGGAAAGAGTATGCGTATGCAGGTATACCATAGGGAACACTGATTGTAGGTTTTGGAATAAAAAATTATTCCAAGTTAAATTACATATGGCTGTGACCATATGAAGCCATATACTAGGTTTCATAAATATCTGTTCATAAATAAAGGAGTTTGCCTATTCTCCATATGATTAACATGGGAAAAGAATATGCAGGTTTGCTGCCATGATAAGGACAAAAACCAAGGTTTGCTTTGAAAAATGGACGAATCTCAACCAAATGAAGCTAAATACCAAGTTTCACCCAAAAAATATTGATTAATAAGTGAAATATTTACACTCCTTATTCTCCCCAAGATTAACATTAGAGCACCAAAATACAATGTACTGTGTTTAGACTTTTTTATATGTCGGTAACCAATAGAGGTAGAGCAAAGCTTCAAAATACTAAATTGTGTGTTTCTTTTAGCTAAATCAAATGGTCAAAATCATAATTTAAAATTCTTAAAAATTACAAATAAAAAATGCAAAAAACCCATTTTTTGGGTACAAAACTACTCCTTCCATTAGGTCGATATATCTGGTTTATGAACTCATCCGAATAAAGGTCTCTACCAAACGTATCTACACATCTCTACTAAATTTAGTCTTGATCTGACCGATTTTACGAGAATTTCGTGTCTAGGGACACATACATGCATGTATATAAATTTTAATGACTATTATTTTAATGATTATTTTTGGTCTCTGGACACCTCAAAACGAAAAAGTAACATGGTCTAGGGCTTAGGTCTTACCATGAGACCTACGGTAATAGTTTCTTCCCAATGGGAAATTTGCTAAAATTATAGTTTCCATTAAAATTTTTTCATTTGAGGTGTAAGAGTATAAATCCGTTTTAGGTACTCTACTAAAATAATATTGATGTTTTAATTAATCTTCTTTTTATTGATGTTTATCTGTGTATGTAAGTGAGCTGATTGTAATGGTATGTTTATTTTATATTATTTGCATATATGTAAGAATTTATAATAGCAAAGAATATCTGATGTAATGATGTAAGTTAACACACCCATTTGTGACCATATAGGAGTAGTGGGGTGAATATTCTGAAATACGTAAGCAACAATTTTGCTTTTTGTACTCATTTGAGTACATTTACAGTTAATTTTCCTTATTATTTAATTAATAAATATCAGTGGGCTAAAAAAAACTTACTAGGGATACTTTTTAGATGTAAACCTTAAAAAAATTATTAGCAATATCTATGACATTCACTGAAAAACAGCTCTCAAGACGTTAAAAATAAATGCATATTTTGCACTAGAGGCTGAAAAGTGAACTATAATCTTAACTCCCTACCTAGTTTTAACAAGAGTAGTCTTAAAAGTGATTTTAAGACCCGCGATTATGATAGACAAAGTTGAGGTCATAAAACCGTTCAAGAGCTATGCAAAACGCTTTTGGCATAGATGTGAACACAATTTTTACCATACTATACTCAGAAATTAATTCTACAAGATAGAAATGTGGATAGAAAACAAACTTTAGGGGCTGCCCACACCCTTCAGGGCAGAAATATCTCAAATCTAAAGCCTTCAAACTGTGAAGAATTTTTTCACACCTAAAACATTAGATTTAGTCAAGAAACAAGGGAGGAGATACGTTACCATAACAAAAAACCGGCTTCAAATATAAGATATAACAATTAAATATATTGTTGTTAATTAGCTTCAGTCAGATAAAAAATATCATTCACAAAAAAATTGAGGTCAAAATTAGCTTCAGTCAGATAAAAAATATCATTCACAAAAAAATGGAGGTCAAAAGTATTATACCATGCCTTGATCAAAATTCTGGGCTTAGCTAACAGCTTACGTGCATAAATGCAGAATGCAATGCAGAATACTATTTTGACAACAGTGATTAAATATAAAATTTTATGATCTTTTTTTACATGAATTGTCTTATTTCATGAATTCATCTAAACACTCTAGAATTGCCATCTCAGTCAAACTATTTGGTTTATATAACAAAGGGGGAAAAACAAGCAGGGATGAACAGTTTTCAATTTATTCTATTCAATAACACAAAACAACAAACTATTAAAATCTGTGTTTTAAATTTTAAAACACAATTTCAAGACTCTGTTTTAGTTTAATGAAAAGTAGCCTCTATTGAACAAACAAATTATTAATGTGGTTAAATTAATTAAATTTTTTTTAATGACAGAAAATTAGCACCACACAGGTTTGTGCATACGTTGTTCATTTTTGTGTCATACACTATGAACACAAAGAAACTTAAATTCTCGTCTGTTCAAAAGTTTTTACAAAATTAAAACTTTTTCTTAAAATAGTGGCTACATTTTTATTCTTTTTGATGAAAGATAATAGCTAGGGGTTTGATCATGAAAGTTCTTCAATGTTTGTTCAATAGCAACTATAACTTAAAACTAATCATCAATAATAATTTCTTTGGCACAACATAAAATCCTAAAACTAAGGTATTTACAAAAATAGAATTATTCAGTGTTGAACTAATAGTGTCACAATTTGTTAATACTATAAAGCTTGAATTAAAAAATGCATTTTGAAGGAAAAATTTCCTCCAACGGTCTTTTATAACAATTCATCACAAAATAAAGTATCGACAAAACACTAGCTGAAAAATCTTAATATTAATTATAGCTGTGGTTGCAATTACTAACAATATTTTAAAACAGATTCATGAAAGTAATTCACATTGAGTGTACCCAATTTGTTGTCTGGACAAATAAGTAAGTACCTAATATATATTCACGTTACAATTATTTTTATCGATCTCTGATGTGTAGTAAGCTAAAGGTATGATTGCTGAAACTAATCACCTATAGCAATATGGATGGGGTAACTTAATTATATTTTAAATTTTAATTATATTAATTTTCATCCTGACTCTTTTTTACAGGCAAATTTAAATAGAAAATAATTCTAAACATGGGATTAGAAATGAAAAGTTGATGGTTTTTGTAACGGAGCAGCACAGAACTCCAAACATGATTAAATCCTGACATTTAATACAATGCATAAAAGGAAATGTTCTTCTGATGTGAAACACTGTATGTGTAGGCCTGTATCAAAACATACAGCTCATGAGCAAATGCTATCCCTCAAGCAAAATGTACAGTGCCAAACCAAAGTGCTGCTATGAAATTACAATAACCCTTGGAAAAGGAATGTTTATCCTTTTGCCTTTTTGGTAGGGTTACTTTCTCCAAGGCAATTCAAACTTAAACTTCAGTTTTAGGGATTATAGTTTAATAACATTTTTATTATGTTGAAAGAAAAGATAAACTTCTTATCAAAATTTTACTTAAAATACAAAGAAAATTAAATTGAAAGCTATTTTTGATTGAGTTTAAATTAGCCTAGGTCTAAAACTATTCGTCGTTAGAATTGATAATTACTGTAAGTTTCTAAAAAAAAAAAAAAAAATAATAATGTGACTTGGAAAAAATTAACATGACAATAAAATAATAACTTCTTATATAATTTCTATATATAACAAGCCTTGACATTCATGCAGCCATTCACACTATAACATTACCATCTAGAGATCTCAGTACATAACATATTTTACAGTATCACTGGTATCTGACATCATTCTCAGATTTTGTTTTGGCACCTACAAAATTCGAAGAAAACAAATACATATATACATAACATACTCCCCGACGCAGCACACCTGCGTACTCAGCGAATTCCGATGGAATTTCTAAGATTTTTACTTTCAACATAAAATACGATAGGAATGAGAATATTGAGAATGTAGGATTGCTGCCATAAGGTTTGCTAGAAAATGTAGGTTGATCCCTAAGTGGCGAAGGTAAACACAAAATTGTATTATATCAGGCACTTTTATTTTCCCCAGAAACCCCATGGGGATAAGTACATGGGTTTGCCGACATATGGATGTTGTAAGCAAGTATAAGTTAAACTCTATCTAGGGAATTTACATACCAAATTAGATCAAGTTATGTCAATAAATAAGCAGGATATTGGGTTTTGTTGATTTATCATTAGGATAACACACATGGGAAACACATTTTATAACTTTCTCCGTAAGTTAGAAATTCAAAATACTAAATGGTTTGGTTTTTCAAGCTCTTCAGTTAAACTTATTTGAATAGTGAATTTTAAATCATTTATGTCAAAAAATTCCAAAAAAACATTTATAATCTTTTAAAATGCTAAAAAAACCCTTACCATACAATAATCTCATCATGCTTGTTCGTGAAATCATGAAAATAGTCCTGGTCTTACAGCTCCATATTGAATTTCATCAAAATCAGAGGTTCCTTTCTAAATTTATTGGGACCACGGACACACACACATCTGGCAAAGAATCTTTCTGAATACATAAACATTTATTATATAGTTAGATAGATATATACATGTATATGAAATTGAAAAAAAATGGTGTTTTTGGCTTCTGGGGACCTCAAAACAAAAAAGGATTATGATCCTGTACCTAGTTTTTACCATGAGTACTACCGTAATAGTGTATTCCCTATTAGAGAAATTCGCTAAAAAGACTGTTAACATGTGTAAAGTTATATCAGGTTTTAAGAATAAATTATGGAAAGGATTTCAATGAGTCATTAAACCAAAGAAAGTTCGAGGATTACACGTAGAGGTCACTGGTTGCTCATCGTCTACTGACCTTCAGCAGTCATGGACAACAAACGAGCGATGATGTGCTTAATTCTATCTCCATAATTGTTACTTCAGTCAAAGATGAAAGCTTTAATTTCATTGCATACAAGAAACTTCATAAAACAAATGATTGAAAAATGCAAAGGGTATGAATATTGTAGAATAATCTGAGAATATAACAAGACAAGCCCACGTAGTACTATCTCCACATTGTGTATTTTATATTTGAAATGCTAATTAAAATTGAGATTTATCTGATTTAGTGCAATTTATTAGAGATATGTTTCAATGAAATCATTAAAAGTTGTTTGAATCTATCATGTAAATTGTTAAGAAGTGCTCATTCCCTACCCTTTATCAATGAATCATATGTATAATATACTACATGTTTTTTATTTGTGTTTATGTTTAGATTCTGTACAATAAAAATGGAGTTCTGAGTTATCTGAGTATTTTGATCTAATTAATTCTATTTGAGTATATTCATAAATATTGTAACATTACATGACACCTACATAACAGAGTATAAATGAATGCCCTAAGGCTACGGCCACACATGGCGACTTAGTCGCCGCGACACAAACGCCGCGACTAATAAAAAAAGTGTGATTCATTGAATCAAGTGAGGGTGGCCACACAAGGCGACCCCCGACATTCAATGTATCACACTTTTTTTCTTGGTCGCGGCGTTTGTGTCGCGGCGACTAAGTCGCCATGTGTGGCCGTAGCCTAAGATATTTTGGTGACAGCTAAAGCAGAAGAAATATTATATTAAATTTAATTAAAAACGATCAATTAAATGTTTTTGGAAAAGTACTCAATGAGATACAAGTTTAGATGAATATTAATATAAAAAATATTGAATATCAAGCCAAGATAAAATGTACATGAATGAATTTAAATTAATGAATCTTAAAATCACATGTGTGATAATTTGAATCTTTCTTTCAGTCACAAGCATATTATACTATAGAATATATTGGCCAACACAAAGATTTTGTTGGTTAGAAAATGTTTACTAGTCCTTTGAGGTTCAAATTTTTCAGGTTGCACTGTAACAATTTTTACGCAAAAAAAAAAAAAAAAATATTTTGGTAATCTAAATCCATTTAATATTTTATTTTTGCATTTTCTATTTATAATAATAATAAAAATAAAGAGTGATTAGACTAAAAATAGTTTTAAAAGGATTTAAAAACATTTTAGCAACTCAATATCAATGAAAATTTAAACAGAAAAGTACTAGTTTTGTCATTTTCCGTGAGTAAGGACTTGAACCGGGTCGGGAGGGGCAGGCTTGGCAGGCGGCCGGAATGTGACGTAGGTGTACAACAGGCTACCTATTATAGATAAGTTTATACCTATGAAATTAGTGAGGCTGTACCTGTAATCACCACCGATGAACATCCCCAGGTACGTAACGAGTATGTTTTTCAAACAGCCCATTATCGTGGTGGTGAGTGCTGAGTTGTACTGGGTACACAGCATAACACTGTAGTTGAGCACGAAGCCCATCGTGCACGACAGGACGAACTGTATGATGAACATAACGTCCGTCCAGTACTCGTACTCGTACACTCGCTGCATCTCCCCCATTCCAAAGTTGAGAAGAAATGAAACGGGCAACATCAACAGCGCACAGTAAAACATCAAACCGTACTTCCCCATTTCTTTCTGCGTGTTGAGTTTCTTCTTCGTGTACACAGAGTTTGCCGCGGTTAGGAAATCGTTGATCAACACGAAACTATACCCCTGTAAATTGAAGCCGAGGTCGTTTCCAGCAGCAATGACAGCACCCAGCACCATCAGAGCGACCGATATCTTGACAGTTAGTTTCGGACGGATGTTGAGGACGTAGAACTCGGCGATCATCGTCATCAGGATGGCGAATCTCCTCAGCATCGTGAACATCGGAAGGCTGAGCTCCTTAGTGCCACCCAGGCCGAAAATCATGTTACCGAGGTAAATGAAAGGCAGAGGAGAGATCTCTGATACAGTCCTAGAGTTAAAATCTGGGAATTTAATTACACTGAATTGTTTTCCGAGGAATAGAATAACTACTGTCGCCACTAACTGTCCCATCGCTAAAATATTGAAACTAGGAAAAGCATAGGTCGTCAGAACTGTCTTGTTCACTATTGTGATTAAAAGTGAGGAACAGGCGTAGAAAAATGCTGTCCAAATCTTCATTACGTTTGAATAGACGGGAGGAGAAGTTCCCAGCAAAGGTTGGTCCTTGTCTGCCATTTCAGCCAGCACTGAATTCAATCAATCATCATTATAAAGTACTCTTAATGAGTCATTGTGTATGGTATTTATCTTGAGCAAATATTAAAGAGGAGACACAACTGTTTCTGGTTTAACATTTCCACACACTCAAGTTAACTGTGTATTTGGTTGTATGGGGATTACAATTTCAACCTGAAAAAAAAACAATAAATTTCATTATAAAAGTAAAATATAAAACATTTATTACATACGGTAATGAAGTGGGTGAATGAAAAATTCAACTTTATTAGGCCTACATAAATATTAAATTTTCCAAGCAATGTTGACGAAAAAGTTATTTAAACCTATAGAGCTCACATCATATTGTAATGACCAAGTTAGTATTTTCTTTCCTATTCTAGGAAATATTCTTTCCTAGTGACAACAACCACAGTACTTCACACAGGTCTTTCAAGGCACTGGTAACACACTTTAATGTAGCCTACTTAATACAACAGACTCAAATGTTAGTTTGACAATTGACACTTGACACCCTTGGTAGTCCTATGCCATATCTCATGTCTTATAGAGCATGACCACATTTTTGAAGCAAAAAAGTGGGACAATAACTTTGCGGATGGGGGAGGGTGTATGTGGTTGGCCCCTCTCCCACAATAAAAGTGCAGAGGGATGGGGGCTGGGACTCTTTTGTCTTTCCCATAAATATTAAAAAGAGTAGGCCTACTGTAATAATATTCACTTACAATAAAATACACAGATCCCAAAACTGAATGACTTTTAAGATGAACACTCATGGGTCACTTGACTAAGCTGATGCAAGCAATAAATTTCACATATCACATTCCCTGTTAGTTCAGAAATTATTTTTATTCTATATAAATATTTTTCAAATATAACTATTTTTATGTAACTAAAGCTACACCTTTAAAGTAGGAATTGAGGGAATTCCGGAACATGATTCTCTTAATTGGGACTGTTTCGTCAAAAGTGGGATGTCTAGTTGTAAACAGTTTTCCTCAAGAATACACTCCCACTCTTACCAATCACAGCAGTTTGTTCTCAGATTTCAGGAACCTCCAGCCGACCATATTCATGGAGATAATATAAACTAAACATGTTCCTCCCCATGTCTGAACGTTCACACCCCAACGTTGAAAAGGAATGATGATTTTAACTTGATGCCACAGTCTTTAAAAAGAAGCACCTGTTGTTGGAAACCATATGTCGTCTTCACCTAATTTAAGAATCACTTGACAGCAACACGTAATTTAAATATTTTTGTTAATATTAAGTGATCTAGAGGCTATACCATTATGAAATATAGAATAAAAAAATTCAGCTTAACCACACTTGACGCTACAAACCTTAACTAAATAACCCAAGCTAGTTTTAAACCTAATAAACACCCATAACAAACCTCACCAAACAATCACATGACTGAATTGTACATTTTTTGGTACATATTAATGCAAAAACACAAACCCATGGAATCCAACTTCTGGATAGGCTAGATGAACAGTCTTAAAAATAAATTTTTGTGTAAAACTAATGGTAGTATCATGTTCAGGATGATATTCCGCACAATTTGTGAAGCCTACCACAACCTAGGTTTTGTGAACAAACTTCTACCATACCAATATTTGTGAAGTTTGGGGTGATGATATAAAGAAAAAATCCAAAGGTAAAAATGACGTGCTTTACAAATACAAAAAGTAAACTAAATAATCCTTAATACATCCAAAAGTGTGATTGCTTGCAACACATGAAATAGAAATAAAAGTACACAACAGCCAAATTTTCGATAGAAAATTGCATAAATAAGCATAAACTGTATAAGGCAATGAACCAACAAGATCAAGTAGTCGACAATATTAATAACAACAAAATCATCCTTTTTAACGTTACCTACTGTTACTTTAATGTATACTGTTTTTAATATTCCTGTTCTTGTATTTTTACTATAAAAACAATTTTTAACCACTAGGCCTTATTTTAAATCTAGTACGCTGGTTGTTGTTTGTTTTGTCATTACCTTATGTATCGGTACCACACTTTACATGTCATTTGTTCATTGTTTGTCATTCCAGAAATTTCTGTGACATTTAAACAGATTACAATATTTTAGCTGGTGTGAATCACAGTAGAAATAAGATCAGTCAAATCATGACGGGACACATACAGGAGGGTTAGGGTCTATACCAGTACTGGCCAAGTAAAATAGGCGACCAAAAAATGTCTATTAACCTAAGTTACATAACACAGTCTATTATAACAGTATGCACAATTAAGTCGTTTAACCAAGGATAGTATACATAATTTCTCATTAAGTTTTTCGAACATTACATGAGCCAACCCCAGTTCTTTAATCGTCGGAAATAAAATAACCATGATAAAATATTGTTTTCATCTTAATCTTAGGCCTACTCTCATAAAAATTAATTTATAACCACCAATTTCTTTGGCTACAAAACTACCTAGAATTCTCCTCCATTTTCTAATTAATCTCTTTTTATGGAGCGTGCGAAATTCGGGGACGATGGAATGCCGGATGTCTGCCAGTGAGCACATTCGCTCTACCCTCTAAAAAAAGTCTGTGCCGTACCATGCCACTCCAATGTGAATATAACTTTAATGTGGCACCTGTAAATAAGAAAGGAGTCTTTAAAGCAAAGGGGGTGCCATTCAGCATGGCACCCACATACACAAGCCTAGAAAGGCGCCTACATTATAAGGAAGGCACCACTATTTTGGAAGGGTGCTCAAGTCTTTAACCCGGCAGAACTGACATTGATTTGGAAACGTGAGAACTGACTCACGTTCTTTTGAACCAAGTTCTAATAAAATACCATATATATTGAATAAATCGGTATTTTATTTTGCAAAACCCATTCACATGTCTTTCTTATTACTGTAGTTGTTTAAACATTTTACACTGTAAACAAGTGTTTATATAATTTATATAATGTATGTTTTAAAAAATGTGTGTTTTTTTACTTTTATCAAATGTTTTAGTTTGGCCTACTTAGTGGAAGAGAAAAAAACTGATTGAACTTTAAACATTTGTAAACAATCTATTTGTCATTCTAAATTAAATCAATTTAAATTTAAAAAATTTAATTCTGTATCATTCTATCACTCACTATTAGTCTACAAAAACTGGACTAAATATTTTAAAATTCTGTATATTTCTACTTCTAATCAGAAGCCATCATCAGCAGATAACACTATCAACATAAACAAATTGATAAAATTAAATAAGTTAAATCATGTTAAATCACTATGGCAGTTAATTTATGTATTTATGGTTTTAACAAATAATACAATTTTCAGCAAGTCAATGAACTACACAATTTTATTTTATCGACAATGAGAATTGTAAGAAAAGAGGTCTATCGATCCGATTACGTTCCTCTGAGTCCATGATTTCAAGAATAAAAATATTTATACAGGAAAAATGATTCATGTCATCCATTAAAACTGTCACAACTCTATTACACGGGAACTGACACACGGCCAAATGCACCGATTATCCCGTAACGCCGGAGCTGACTCACGGTCGAACGCACCAGTCTTCTACAGAATCGTCCACTGCACTGGCTGTACAAGTTGGAAAATGACGGGAAATGTGTCCTGTTCCTGGAAAGTGGAGCGTGAGGTACAGTGCCGGCGAAGACTGCTGACACCCGGAAAATATAGTTTTTATCAAAAAAACTTCCAACCCGGTCCTTTTGACCGGTATGTCAGTTCTCCCGGGTTAAAGGGGCACCTTTAAGAATATAAATGAAAGTTTAAAAAACAGACAAACAAGACCATTGATCTGTTCTGTTACCTAATTAAAGATAAATTATTTTAGCAAATCATTAAGGCCTACACTATTAAAACTCTCTTTACAATTTTTTTTCACGTGCCCGCCTTCCTCTGACTTTTTCTTCCCGGCAACGCACTTCGCGCCGCCCAAGCAGGACTGGCGCGCAGTTTGCACCCCGTGCGGGCCCACAGGCCACAAGCCGCTACTGCATGTTAGACTATTTTGTTAAAATTAAAGTTGTCATCCTAAGTAGCGTTGTGGCTTTTTTGATATAGGCCTATATTATATTAGGTTACCGTTTGTTTTTTAATGTAAATGAGGGAATAAAAAGATTAACAAATATAGGGGTAATTAGTTATTGAGATTGTCTTTGTTGGTTAGACATAGACTAGATGAATCAAAAGCTAATAGGCCTAGGCCTATGATAGATATATTGGTCAGATCTATTGATACTTTTAATCGGTGGTAGAGTATGCACAATATGAAACTATACTTAAATATAACAAAATATACTAATAATACCAATATGTTGTAATAGGCTACTAGATTAAGGGTTCTAAAATATTATAATTGCCTAAAAGTTTTTACATACATGGGATAAGTTAATGTTCCCCAGAGGTCAAGAGGCTCTTCTGCCGAAAAATACCATTACATCTCGATATATATGTTAATTGTTTACCACGGGAACATTAAAATTTCTCTAGACATAAAAATTAACTGAAAACAAAGAATTTAATTTAAATGACGTTTATAACAACAATCATAACCTCAATGTCAATATTTTATATCCACGACTACGACGAGACGACTCAGACAGCCAGACGACTGAAATCATAACAAAACAAACAGCTGAAAACACAAAACTAACATATTTTGGGCATGTATACCAACATGATTTTTACTCATAATTTATTTTAAAAGTTATAGCATATACAATGTCAAAACAACTTAAACTACTTATCCTGGAATAATTACATTGAGTTGTATCATTGACTATAGATATTAAATCTATAGTAAATTGTTGTATAATTTTATAGTTAAATAATCCTCTGGGGCTCCTTTTCCGTTACATTTTGCTGACTAAAGTTCAGACATCATTGTGAAGAATCATTGAAAGAACACAAAAACACTTACTGGTTCAGCTTTTTTATATTTAAATCGATTAAATGCGCTAAGATGTCAAAATAGATTAATTTTTCTACAATTATAACTCTAGATTTTTAAACAATATGTAATGAATATAAACTGCAATAAGTCCACAGTGAGCAATTAATTTTAGTATTTTTGAAAAGAACCTCAGTTATTGGGGCATCATCAGGACATCAATTTCCATACCAAACTCCCACAACCTCTAACCCAATCCATAACAAAAAACGTTATAAGTTAAATATGTCTGAAAGACCTCTTTCGTTTGGCGATCTACAACAATCACGGTTAACTTGATACCAAAACACTATAACACTCATGTATGAAGATTTCGATCCTCTTATTCAAGTAGTTCATTCAAAATATTATCAAGAGAAAACTGCAGCAATCCATGTTTATTAATCAATCAACTGATGATTTTAAACCATAGCAAACTATTACTATATAGTTTAGCCATTAGCCATCGTACCTACTAACAAATAACTTATACCTATCTAAGCAATTATAAAAACATGTTTTTTTTTGTTTTTGTTTTACAGAGAAATAAATTGATCAATAGACGAAAACGTAGTTCAAACAAAGCCATACTATGATTTGGTTGACATTACTACTATTTACTAGTCTAATTAATTCCGTAGACGAAAGCCCTGAGAGGACAAAGAGTAAGCATAAATTTACCATACCGCCGTGTTTGAAAGTTGGCGAGACGACGTGTGTTTCAAAGACGGCTCGCCGATTTTTAAACACGGTTCGCCGTCTTTCAAACA
Source organism: Neoaliturus tenellus (assembly GCA_030545055.2). Lineage (NCBI taxonomy): Eukaryota > Metazoa > Arthropoda > Insecta > Hemiptera > Cicadellidae > Neoaliturus > Neoaliturus tenellus. Next base: position 239,353,840 of record CM061532.1, on the reverse strand, counting down.
CGTCTCACTGACTTCCATCAAGGTGGTTTAATAAATGTATGCTTACTCTTTGGCCACTCTGGGCTTTCGTATCTTACTTGTACGGAAGCCCTGAGAGGCCAATAAAGAGTAAGCATGAATTTATTATACTGCCGTGTTTGTAAGTCGTCAAGCCGTTTGCCTTTCAAACATGGCTCGCCGACTTTCAAACACGGCTAGCCTGCTTTCAAACACTGTTCACCGACTTTTAAACGAGGCGGCTCGCCAACTTTGAAAAGTGGCTTGCCAACTTTGAAGCGCGGCTCGCCGCCTTTGAAACACGGCGGTATAGTAAATGTATGCTGGGTTTGAAAGACGGCTCGCCGACTTTTAAACACGGCTCGCCCCCTTTCAAACATGATGGTATGGTAAGTTTGTGCTTACTCTTTCGCCCCTCAGGGGTTCCGTGGTTCACTTTAGTTAACTTTTGAGAATTGGACTATAGTACAGGCCGTTGCACGAGATAGTCCGCGCATGGGGGAGGATAGCGATAGGGCTGGGAGGGATATGGACGAGTATGAGTGGGAGAGAGGGGGCCACGGCCGTGTACTAGCCTGGCTGCACACGTTCGCCAACTTGCCTATTCAAAGTTCTACCCATGATGTAAAGGACTAATGGTTCTACTAACAGTTCTCTGCTATATTCTCTCTATAGCTGGAGCGTAGCTGTTTTAAATTAACACTAATGTTAGTAGTAGGTTAAACCATTGACTAAGGATACCTATATAGACGAACCTAGCTTATGACGAATTTGTGCCTGTTCGTGAAATTAGTTCATGTTCGTCACGCTAGAGAGCGCTGGCGCTGGTTTGTTTACATTTGTACTTGATGGCCGCCATATTAGAACTAACCTCATTTAGTAATTTAATTGAACATATTATTATTATTGTACAACAGCACACAAGACATAAGTTATAATTTTACTTTTCACCCCCTTGAATTACTTTTGTCTTTATATAATCCCACATTACAATTTATTTACTTCAGATATATTATTGAAATGAACTTCAATCACTAATTACTCTTTTATAAGTTAATCAAGGCATAGGCTTAGCTTAGGCTTTAGATTGAGTTTTGGAGCAAACCTGTAACAGCTTAGCTTTCAGGCTAATTAATAAAATATGTTGTGGTGACTCAAGCAGTAAAAAATATTTGTTGTAAATTTCTGCCTGGAAGGAAACGTTCAATAGCTGTGCTATGGCAGAGCCTGATCCAAGATGCAACAAACTTCAAGGTGAGTTGATAGTCCATTGATAGGCCTTAGTCCTTACTTTCTATTGTGAAAGTCTTATTACATTATTTTATAGCTTGTATTACCTCTTATTGAACACTAGCCTATTACTATAACACTATTTACTTTAGAATACGGTAATGTTGTGTGTAGGATAGTAGGGCCTAAACTTACGGAACTTAAGTTTCATATAGGCTACACACCGGTACATAGTACATCCTGCCTCACCTAGATTAACAACAAATTCAGCGGCTTAAGACCATTACTAAAAATTGCTTACTAGTGCGGTGGTTGTCTTGGGATAAAGTAGCACACAAAGTGGTAGGCCGATTTAAACAAAAGTCATGCTGATTGGTTTTAATACGGTTATTTGATGTGGTTTGATTCCTACTTGTTTGGTGAGGTTAGGCCTCCTGGTTCGCAAATAGGATGGAAGCTGCCAAAAGCTTCAAGTAATAGGCCTAAATAAAATTTTAATTCCATTTTGGGTTTATTTACATTGCAAGGATTTTGAGCTAGTTTAACTAGGAGCTTGAGGTTAATATATTCTGGTTTGTTCTCAAAGAGCTTTAAATCGTGTAAGCTAGAGGGATTAATTTATGTGTCTGTAGTAGCCTATATGAATGCTGATGAATCTTGGGGGAAATCTGTGATCCGTAACAGTAGGATTAAGGGAAATTTTAGGAGTCAATACATTTTCTGCACCCCTGTACGGTAGTTTTTTTAGAATAGAATAAATGTTGTTAAGCTAAATTTTGTATTTCACAGTAATTTTTTATCCCATTCAATCGAAATATCGATACATACTTTTATTCGACAGTTGTGTAGGCGCTAAGATATATGAAACTGTAGGCTACCTGAATTGATAACAATAATGATTACGAATGTTCAAACGACTAGATAGGCTATGTGATGCGGTTGAATTGATTAAAGAATGAGACTGGACATGAGATCATGAAAAAATTCTATGTGACAAATTAAATACAAACAGATAATCTATGATCATTTGCGAGAAAAAATTTTGAAAGGCTTGGTACAGTACCGTACTGTAAAGATTGTTAATTTTGTAACGAGAAAAACAAGAATTTGAAGGATAACGTTTAGTCCAACACTTTTAGGCCTATACTATTTTATAAAACGATCCTATTTAGCCTATATGGATTCCCCTGACTTTCCTGATTTAATGCCAATATCTCTGACTTCTATGTAGTAGACCAAATGCATTTTATTTTGCAATTCTTGTGAAAGATAGGCTTACATATGGAAGGAATTTACATGCCGTTGTTTATTAAGTTTTTATTGGAGCCTTTTCTAATCATTTTGTTTTTTGGAAAATTATAAAATTTGTTGTCAAACGGTGTAAAACAACACTGTAAAGATATGCTCTTTCTTGATTGGGCTATATTGTCAATGTGGTAGATGAATTCAATTTGAAAAATGTCGTTACACAGTTACAAGAAGTAGGCCTACCGAGAACGCAAATTAGAAAACAGGCAGAACTAGTTTATTCCCATCCCATGTAAACCCGCCTGATAGCTTACTGGCAGTCGAGACTCGGCACCCGTCATGAGCGCTCACGTTTTAATAAGAGTAGGCCTACAGTTTTTATTCGTCCGTATTAGTTGTCTGTGTTAGTGTTATGTGTATCTTTTAAACTGTGACGTGACCATCATAACGATGTGTTGAAACCAAGTTTTTGTGTGACCAGAAGATGATGTAATTTAAAATCGAAACGCGTAGTCCAGTCTTGGAGTAAGAGGATCACTGGCTGTATCAGGTATTTTAACCTTTTAGCAATATAAGTCAACGTGATTCAGAATAAACAACACACAATGAAACTACAATAATGATTTATTGGTTCTTATATGAATTACAGCTTTAATTATTTTTTCAGCGGCAGGGAGCCTACCTTTAAAGAGACCAACAAAGGATGCTGAGAAGCAAAGAATTAGCTGAGACATATCATGAAGTTCTCTTGTGGCAAAAGGTCAGTAAAGCAAAGTTTCATTCTCTTTTCATTTCACACTAATTTTCTATACAGGAGGATTTTGGAGTTGTATTTCGTTGTAAAAACGATTGTTTAAGTTTTATTTAGTGAATTTTCCTATAGGGAATAGGCCTATGCTATTATGGTAGTAGTCGTGGTAAGACCTAAGCCCGGCACCAAGTTACTTTTTAGTTTTGAGGTTGTTAAGAAGGGTACTTATATTTGGGGGTAGGCCTATATTTTATTTTTGTTGAAAGAGACAAATAGGCTAATTTATTAATAATGCAGGTAGTTAGTAAAAATAAAAATATAATGTAGTTCTTTGTAAGCATAATTCATAACAAATAACTGTTGGGCCTAAAGTATGTTAATCGGATTAATGGTTTGCCCTATAGGCCGTATTGTTGTACCAATGTTTAACAAACTGATTATTTTCCAAATTCGCAACCCCCATATTTTCCCCAGAATCACTTATAAACTGTATGTGAGGTGGAAAACCAGAAGGTGTCACCTCTTGTTGGCCCTGTGTTTGAAGGTTGATAATAGTTAATAATTGATAATAAAATTTTCCAAAAAAGTTTACGGGGTGTAAATCTCCAAAATCCTTCCGGTTAAAAAAAAGAATAATCCTGAAGCCATGTTAAGCTACAGTTCTAGCTACAGGCCTAGAAATATCCGTCATTCCTAATTATTATTCTGGGGCTATACAAAATGAATTTTAATTCCTATTTTTGCAAATTTTACGAGACCCACGTGAAGAACTAGATTTTTGGGTACTTTGAAAGCAAGGGACTGTTCTTTGAGGCCCAGCATGGGTTTTGAGGGGGAAGAGAGGGGGAGGAGATTTTCTCTGTGTGCGCCCTATCTCGCGAATATGCTCAGTGCGGAGCTTATTTCCCCATGAAACTTTCTTTGTTATAGGTTATAGTATGTGTGTATAAGTATGGTTTATGTATATTTGATTTATAATTATTATCAAATACATTTTGTCTGCATTGATTTTTAATTATACTAGCTTACCCGGCATACTTCGCAGTGCCAACTTGAGAAATTTGTTGCCGTTCAGGTAAGGTCGTACGCTGCGCTCACTCCCCATCAGGCTTAGTTCGTTTGCTACGCTCACTCGCCGCAAGTCTATAATATCGTCTGGTTTTTTATTGCCAATCTTCCCTCAATAATATAAATGAGAAGAGCTGTTTATTAAATTAATGATCGCCAAAAATTAGTAATCATATGTTACAATACAAAAATGTTGCTTCCATAAGAATAACATGATAATTTTGAGGAGATCTAGGGCGTTGCCCATTGTAAATATTAAGCCGCGTTTACACCGGAGTTGGAGACCGGAGTTGCAGACTTTTATCGGCAATCTCGATTGCAGACGCTAGTTGCAGACAGAAGTTTGCAATCTGTGCTTGCAACTGTACACAGTTTGCTTCTGCAACCGCAACCTGCAACCGAGCCATCAGTCAGTGTGTATAATGCCGATTGGTGGGCAGGGCCGGATTTAAGATTTTGCCGCCTATAGGCTGTCCATTTTCTGCCGCCCCCTTCCCCCTCCAACTACTTAGGGACAGACACATACATAGTTTTTATTGTTCCTCTTTGGAGCATATTCGCCTAAAAGTACGGCACAGTGAAGTATGTCTCAATATACCAAAAACTATGGCAAGTACCAAAAACTTTTATGATCTGTGTATTCTTTAATTGAATAATTGTTTTAACCAGGAATCATAACACAAATGATAAAAAAGTAACTTCACAGGAGCAGCTAGAACGGCGGACAGGCAAGACAGTGTAGACCCAACTGTCAGCCCAATAATAATGTTGGTTTTGTTACAAGCTACAAAACATAGTTCGAACGACTTTAAATTAAATTGAAATTTGAATTAATGAAAATTGAATTAATTTTCATCAATTACGGTAGTAAATTTACGTAGACCTGCACTTTTCTGTGTAATTTAACTTAAATCTTACAAAAATATAAATAATAGGACATTCACCAACAGCGCGGCGCCGCCATGACGACTTATGTTTTAAAATAAAACATAATTTTAAATAAATCAACTTCATGGACTCCATAAAGTTGCCTATCATATAATTTTTTTATGGGGGAGTTTATTTTATAAATCAAAACCATACATATGCTATATTTTGTAGCCAATCCATTCGTCAATTCATTAAAATGTTTTAGAAAGAAGAAAGGAAATCAGTAGTTGCGAATGTAAACACTGGGAGCGCTAGTGTAGTTCCCTCCTTCTAAAGGCCTATACAAACTGCGATTGTCGTTATACAATTACCCTACATGAAAAATGTGTTACAAAAATGTTTGAAGTAAATCTTATCTTATACTCTAAAACAAGCTACGTTTGTCCGGGCGAAGTTTTTTTTTCGCTCCAAGGATTTTTTATTTTTTGATTGAATATGGGGGTTTTGGCCACCAGAAATCGATTGGAGCTGGTCCCATAGCTGGGAAAATCCGGTTTTCGCGCTAGAGCCCTTCAAAGTTTCCATGTTATCCTTTAGTCCAGTAAAACCGTACTGAAAAAATACCCTACGTGGAAAAAATTATAGTATGGAGTTTTTCTACTGTTTTCCATGTTTTTTGGGGTGCTGAATCCGAATCTGAAGTTTGCACCAAGATATTCCTTGTGCTTCTCGAGATATCTGCAAAAAACATTGAAATTTTGGCACTTTTTTTAGTATTTTGCTTATAACTCCGAAAAGATGCATTTTTACGAAATTTATGTCCTTTACAAAAATAAAGTAGAGAAAATTTCCAACACAATGCATGCATAAAGTTTGTTGTTACGACCAACCATTATGAAACTATAGCTATTTGAAAACTGGCTAATTTTTGGTACTTTTAAGAAAAATACTGTTATTCAATATTACATCACATTTAAACAATTATTTGCACATGTTTTGCCATAACACTATATATGTATGGAAAGAGCGTTAAATTTACTATAGATTACATATATTATCGTTAGTTTGTAATTGGTTAAGTGTTCATAAGACTGCTTATAATAGTTTATCTACAGTCACAATTCTAAGGTTGACAAGACCATAATCTTTAATTACTAGTTAGTTATGTCTCTCACTGGCAATGTCAGATTACTTTTGGAATGAGAATTATATATTTTGTGTACATTGTTGAAAATATGCCTAAAAATCAATACTAAATAACACCCGTCACAGCAGACCTGCATGCTCAGCGAATTTTGAATTTAATTTAACTAATAATTTTTTGTCATAACAATACTGTAGTAAGCATGGATATGTAGGTTCGAAGGACCAGGAGTATACCAGTAACATCATAAATATATGGCATATATCATACTAATCTGCAATAAACATTAAACTAATATATATACATTTCATATAGTGGTACGAGTGCAGAATAGTTATTTCGCTCTAGCAAAATAAATGGTATTTTCATTAAAAGTTCTTATCTTTTGCATTATCTCTTTTTAAAACAGTCTCTACTAATCTATTCGTAAACAAATATTATACATATATATATCGGTATAACCTGCTTTAATTATAGAATAAAATAATGTAGGTTTCACATTGTTATTTTTTTGTTTTAACTGTTTATTTAGTCTTTACAAAACAATTTGTATTCTTTTTACAAGTCATTTTGTGTGCACTATATTTTTTTAACTCGTTTTTTGTCAATTTATAAGGTCAGTTATACTATAAACATATATACTTTTTACTATTAGTAAAAACAAACACAAAGTAATACGAGTTTTATATTGTTATAAGAGGTTTAAAAGGTTTTAGTTTACATTAGCAAAATTATTTTTACTTTTTTTAGCTGTTAAGTAAACACGCTCCCTCATTTTATTAAGATTTTGTTAGATTATATATGAAAGATTATAATTATTATATATGTATTTTAATCCACATTAAATTCAGAATAAATTGATATAGTTTTTATATTGTTATATTTGTATCGAATAGTTAATTTTGCTGTAACAAAATTATTTTAATTCTTACTTGGCGGGCTTCGGGTGCACTCTACCTCATTTAAATTCAATCTGGCTATTGTATTTATGAAAGATTATAATTACTATATATGTACTTTAAATCTACATAAAATTCTTAATAAAGTGATGTATGTTTCATATTGTTATAAGAGTATTAAACAGTATATTTTGCTTTAACAAAATTATTCTAATTCTTACTTGGCGGGCATAGGGTGCACTCAACTTCATTTAATTCAATCTTGCTATTGCATTTATGGAATATTATAATTACTATATATGTATTTTAAATCTACATTCAATTTTCAATAAATTGATTTATGTTTCATATTGTTATAAGAGTATTGAACAGTTTATTTTGCTGTAATAAAATTATTCTAATTCTTACTTTTGGCGGGCGTCGGGTGCACTCTACCTCATTTTAATTCAATCTGGCTATTGTATTTATGGAAGATTATAATTACTAGTATGTACTTTAAATCTACATTAAAGTCTCAATAAATCGATGTATGTTTCATATTGTTATAAGAGTATTGAACAGTTTTTTTTTTTTTGCTGTAGTAAAATTATTTTAATTCCAACTTGGCGGGCATCGGGTGCACTCTACTTCATTTTAATTCAATCTGGCTGATAAACTCTACAAAACTAAATTCACTAAAATTATCATGTATGGCTAAGGAAAATAAAAATATTACTTTAAAACTGTATTATTTATACAATGAAATACTTCTATAACACACTCTTAGTTCAGAAAACCTACATAGGCCTACCCATGAGTACAACAGGATTGTTATGACGAAAAATTATTAGTTAAATTAAATTCCAAATTCGCTGAGCATGCAGGTCTGCTGTGAAGGGTGTTATTTAGTATTGATTTTCAGGCATATTTTCAACAATGTACACAAAATATATAATTCTCATTCCAAAAGTAATCTGACATTGCCAGTGAGAGACATAACTAGTAATTAAAGATTATGGTCTTGCCAACCTTAGAATTGTGACTGTAGATAAACTATTATAAGCAGTCTTATGAACACTTAACCAATTACAAACTAACGATAATATATGTAATCTATAGTAAATTTAACGCTCTTTCCATACATATATAGTGTTATGGCAAAACATGTGCAAATAATTGTTTAAATGTGATGTAATATTGAATAACAGTATTTTTCTTAAAAGTACCAAAAATTAGCCAGTTTTCAAATAGCTATAGTTTCATAATGGTTGGTCGTAACAACAAACTTTATGCATGCATTGTGTTGGAAATTTTCTCTAATTTATTTTTGTTAAGGACATAAATTTCGAAAAAATGCATCGTTTCGGAGTTATAAGCAAAATACTAAAAAAAGTGCCAAAATTTCAATGTTTTTTGCAGATATCTCGAGAAGCACAAGGAATATCTTGGTGCAAACTTCAGATTCGGATTCAGCACCCCAAAAAACATATAAAACAGCAGAAAAACTCCATACTATAATTTTTTCCACGTTAAAGTACCGATTGCCTGGACTACTTATGAAGATTTTATTAATTGAACAAAAATCAGCTGATAACTGTAGATAAAATAAACCAATGTGTTACATCTTTAACCTGTGGTTTTGGGAAAATCATACCAATGTGCAGCAAACCTTCCGCCTGGCGAGTGAGCGGAGCGAACGAGCTTTGCGTGAGAAACGGAAGTAATAATTTGACCGAGCTTAAGCTCGGTCCCCCTGGTACTTAATATTAAAAGAATAAATTCATTTCCATTGCCTCAAATGAATTTACTTCCAATCAGAATAATGGGCTTAAAGTTGTTTCTGTTATTTAAGTAGTAAAAATATTTTCCATTTTTTGTAAATTGCCAAAGTGCCGCCCCTGAAATTTTGCCGCTATAGGCTCCAGCCTTTTCAGCCTACAGTATTTAGAAATACGGCCCTGTTGGTGGGAGAGGAAGTGACGTAGCGACGTAGCCGATGGGCGGGAGGGGTGGCGGGGTTGGTTGCAGACTCAAGTTGCAGATCAAATAGGCGCTGCAACTCGGGTTGCCGACCGGGGTTGGCAACCGCCTTTGATCTTTACCGACTCCGGTCGAAAAACCAAAATTCGGTCTCCGACTCGAAAATTCGGTCTGCAACTCCGGTCGGCAACGCGAGTTGCAGTTGTTTTAGCGCGTCTGCAATTGAGATTGCCGATAAAAGTCTGCAACTCCGGTCTCCAACTCCGGTGTAAACGCGGCTTTAATATGACAATAGTTAGACTTTCCTATTTTTAGCCTAAAGAATGAGTATACCAAATTTCAGCACTCTCTAGTCGGGAAGTTGGAGAATTAGTGATGATCGAGTCAGTGGGTGAGTAATTGAGGGTTTTCTCTTTTATATTTTTAGATCAATGCAAAGAAAAATTCCTCATAATCCCTCTCATGTAACACAGTGATTTTAACTATTTTATATTATAAAATTACTTACAATGTTTGGTTGAAATATTAAACCTATTAAGTTAAACAATTAATGGTTCTAATGATGAAATGTGGTTCCTGATGAAGTTAGTCAACATTTAAATACAATATTTCGTCATAAAACACGTAAAATGGATTTAATTTGTGCAATTTACTGTTGCAGAGTAAAACTCCGCATGCACTCTCTGCCGTTTTACTGGTGAAGCGGCTGCTTGAGGGTTAACAGTATTTCTTAATTTATTGTAAACTATTTTTTATATCATGATTGCCCAAGCTGAACAATTTTGTCGAAAGTTTTAATTTATCACTTCACATTTTAAGGGAACGGCTTACTGATGACGTCTTGATTCTTATACCTAAGCATATAGCTACCGGTATGTCAATAGTACATTGGCCTTAGTAAAGACATAGTTAGATCCACAAACCCACCTTAATTTAAATAACCAAGTCAAATTGCTATCAAGCTTTGCATTTTAGGCTTCAAATAATGTTCTTGATAAATATTAATACTGTATGGGGAAAGAATGTTTTTTTCTTTGTGTTGATACTAAATTGAATATCGTTTTCATATAAGGACCTTTTCTAAAATTTCAGTGCTAGAAAAATACCACCCAACTTTTGAAAAGTCCTGGGTTATTATCCATATATAACTTCCTGAAAGTGAAACTTTTTCCAAGCAAGTGGAGGAAAGAGCATGAGATAAATAATAAATTGTCGACAAAAAAATGCTAGAGAGCGATATTTTGGATCTCAATCATATACAGAATCTAAGTAAATCATCGGTGTTTTAAAATAACAATCGAGACAACCGATATTCCCGATTAAGTCTGCCTTATTGACATCGGCGAGCCGATATATCGTTCCATCGCAATTTTTGGATGAAAAACAATTCACAATGTATCGATAATTAGTATTTTATGGGAAAACACGATAAATGATATGGTAGGCTATAGCATCAAAATGGTCAAGAACGGAACTTGTGAATTAGCCTATATTTATTTTGTGATTTTTTTCGTTGGCCTATTTATATCATACTTGTTTTTTTCCAGGATAAAAGAACAAGAAGAAGCTGATGATGTGTAAATCTTCGAATTGCAAATTTGTGTTTCAATCGGTGTTAGTGTCATATTTTCAACATTATTAAGCTGGTGTTTTTTGTTTGTATTATCTTATTCATTTTTGTAAAATTGTTTTTATTCTTACAATGAACAATTCAACCTTATATATAACCAAATATGTGGAAAAATTACCTATTCAAAGTTTAAATAAAATTAAAGTGTGATGTGTTGAATATTTTTCATCTTTTCCTTAATTGCACTCAAGTAAGTTGAGGTTTTTTTAGATCACTCGTTTTTTTTTTAGAATATTTTTGAACATTCATTTTATTGAATGATAAAGTAGAGTCCTTAAAACCTAGAATTCTTGATAACTTGGGAACAGGGTGTCTACAACCTTGAAAAAACCTTGAAAACACCTTTAATTTGAATTGGCCTTGAAAATTCCTTGAGACTTGAAAAAGCCAGTGTATCCTTGAATGTAGTTTGATTTAAAAAAAACGCGTCGCAGCAGACCTGAGTACTCCGTCAATTTCCATTGGTTATTTATTTATTTTTTATATATAAAAAATTTATAATAATCAAAGATTTTCACAAAAAAATAAATATTTAATAGCATTATATTTTTAAGTTGATTATTTTACTGTTATTTAGAAATAAATTTTTTGCCAACAGTTATAAACTCTTTTGTTTTTATTGAATACTATTTTAGTAATGAAATTTCACCTGGCGTAAAGGAAATTTTCCTTAGAGACGGGGAAAGTAGAGAAGGCAAGTTGATGGCTGCACGTACTTGCCTGTTGCACTTATTGCAAACTAACCTTGTCTATAGAAGTACTTTTCTCCTTAATTTAGGAAAATAGACGTAATGGACAGTATACTTGCAGCCAACTTGCCTTCTCTAAGCAACAAGATTCCTTTGATCTAACTAAATGAACTAAAAAGTTCATGTGAACATATATAGCACTAGCCACCACACCCAGTAATTTTTATTTCTGAAACTAATTGAAAATTTTTAGAATCTGATAACAAATTATTGCGATTTTTTTCTAATAAAATCACCTTAATTTTCAGGAAGTATAATTCAAAATCAATGTTTTCTGCAGTAAAATGGCAATAACTACGTTATTTGTTTTCAAATCCGTACAAATTTATATGGATAAAATTTCTTAACTGTTTGTGTCTTGTAAAATTCGATGAAATTTACAGGTTTAGAGATGTGTTCCATTGTAACTGAAATAACAAAAATTTAGATACACAAAAAAAAAAAAATAAAAAATACAAAATGGTTAGTAGACCAGAGACCAAATAATATTGCTTTGTTAAACTTTACCAAAATATGGTAGAACTTAAAGCAATGTTTATATTAAATTATGACATTCTTGCAATTAAAAGTTTCCATTATCCATAAATCCATTTAAGCCAGTCATAATTTTATTTTTTTTAACAAAAACAAAAACAAATTGGCAAGATATAGTACTTTTTAAAAAAGAAGTTAGTAAACTGTTAAAAAAAAAATAAAATTAGGTTCATAAAATTCAGGTAAAAATAAAATTCAAATAAAATTCAGGTTTTTTTAATGTAAATTACTTGATTTTCTTATATCTTATATTTGAAAATGTAAAATATTTTGTGATGTAACGTAAAACAAAGCAGACAATTTTTTAAGTGATGTGAATTTCGCAAGTAGCCTAAAAAATGTGAAAATTAAGTGAAAAGGTAAAATGTTGGTAATTTGAATACGTGAATTTCACGTCTTTTTCACGTGAAATTAGCAAAAAAAAATGTAAAAATAATGCGAAATTCATGTGAAAATCGAGTAAAAAAGGGTGAAAATTCATTGATAAATTTGTGATAGAGTGAAATTTTGGTGAAATAAAAATTTGAATTTCACGTTTTATTTTCACGGGTTTTTGACGCGAAATTCAGTGCAATTTTTATGTCATTTGCGAAAATAACTTGATTTCCTCCTTTTTTTAACGTGAAAATGTTCAAAATGAAGCGTTATTTTCACTTGAAAATAACATTTTTGTGCTATCTGGGTAAGTGAAGAAGAACTTTGTTATTCAAAGTTTTGTCAGGAAGAGTCAACAAACTTGCATTTGCACTATTGGTCACCCATATATATTTCCACATATATTTATAAAAAGAATAAGTTAATTGGACGTCACAAGGAAAATAAACAAGTATTCAGAAAAATAGACCCTATAATATTTAATATAACATACTGTAGTAAGAGAAAAAAGCAAACACTACACTGCTTTATGAGTGCATTAGGATAACATTTTAGAAGGATAATTTACGATTTTGAAAAAAGGTACTTAAATTAATAATACAAATTTACGGGCCACAACAATGACGCAACAATGCTGGCGCAACATGAGAGAGACAGACAAACTATCGATAAAAAGGACAAATAATAATGAAATGTCAAACAGTATGTTAATATAGGCTACTCTTGTCTGTTATGGAGAAAAGAAAAATAATAATTATTTACAGATCATTCTTTGTAATTTAGATTTTAAGACGATAAGATGATTATAATCTTATAAATATACATACAGTTTACATCAAAATTAATAAGCAAAAAATATATTCAGTTAATAACAATTTTCAATTTTAAATATCAACTAATAGTTGCAATTTTTTATGTAAAATCAAGATGGTTGTGTTTAATAGCACAATAATAATGATCAGCAACTAAGTGAATGAGAAACATAAGGCCTTTTCGCATCATGCAGACAGACACCATTATTACGTAGCCAGTCCGTTGTGGCACTCGTGCCAGTCCGCTCGCTGCGCCGCGCCGCGCCGGCCGGCTCATCGGTAGCGGTGAGGTGGGGTGAGGAGAGGAGCATTGCCAAACCAAAATATCTCGGCCGGGAAGCAGACGATGCCACGGCGCGCCGTTAGTTCCAGGACGACCACGGGAAGCAGCACTGCATTGGGAAAAAACTCAGAGATTGGCTGAAAATCCAACAGGTTCGCTAGTCGCGCTCTCAAAAGCTTGGCTTCAAATTAAAGCATTGCTTGGCTATTCTATTTAGATGTATATTCAATGGTTAAACACCGGTTCTGGGCCACTCGTAGTTTTTTTTGATGACTTTTTGCTTCGTATGACCACTTTTTTTGCTTCATATGACCACTTTTTTTTGCTTCGTATGACCACTTTTGCTTCCAATGACCACTTTTTGCTTCAAATGACCACTTTTGCTTCCAATGACCACTTTTGCTTCCAATGACCACTTTTTGCTTCAAATGACGACTTTTTTGCTTCAAATGACCACTTTTTGAATATAATCCAGGGAACACTCGTAGTTTTTTTTGAGCGCCTTCAGCTTCAAATTGACTGGTTTTTGACCGGATTCTGGCCGGTTTTGGTCAAATATCAGCCCATTTCGGCCCATTTTAGGGCATTTTTCAGGATTTTCAGATACTGATTTCAAGGAGCACTTAGAATTTAATCCAGTTGTTCATTTGATTAGGGGTCCTTTTTTTACCCCCTTCAGCTTCAAATTGCCTGGTTTTTTACCGGATTTTGGTTGGTTTTGGCCAAATATCAGCCCATTTAAGGGCATTTTTCAGGATTTCAGACAGTGATTTCAAGGAGCATTTTGAATTTAATCCAGGGAACTGTGAGATATTCTTAAGTTAACTATAGTTTTTAAATGAAAAGTTACCGACTCCCTTTGTGGTGAATCTAATCCAGAAATTAATCCAAGGAAGTGTGAGAACTCCTAAGTTAACCCTATGTAAATGAAAAGATACCGGTTTTCGGTGATTTTGGCCTACTTTTTTGTCAACTTTCCAACATTTTTCAGGATTTCCAATCCATAAAAATTGATATTGAAAGGTGAATTGCCCAACATCCCAGCCCCCTATAAAATTAACTTTAATTGCAATTTTACCTTCAAAGACACATTTTTAGGCCAAAATTCTCCAATTTTTAACCCAGTTTAACCTCTTAAGATCTAATTCCTAAGGCCCAAGGCAGTAGACAAGCCCTAAAACCTAGCAGCTAAAACCTATCAATAAACCCAATTAACCATTAGCTTAGACCTAATGTGTTGGACCTAAGATCTAAACCTAAGCCCTTGCACCTGAGTCCAAAGCCCTAAAACCTAGCAGCTAAGGATTTAACCTGTGAATAGGACCTATTAGCCACCAGCTTAGACCTAATGCGTTGGACCTAAGATCTAAACCTAAGGCCTTGCACCTGAGTCCAAAGCCCTAAAACTTAGCAGCTAAGGCTTTGACCTGTAAATAGGGCCTATTAGCCAACAGCCTAAACCTAATGTGTTGGCACTAAGATGTAAACCTAAGGCCTTGCACATGAGTCCAAAGCCCTAAAAGCTAGCAGCTAATTCTTTGACCTGTGAATAGGACCTATTTGCATTTAGCTTAGACCTAATGTGTTGGACCTAAGATCTAAACCTCAGGCCTTGCACCTAAGTCCAAACCCCTAAAACCTAGCAGCTAAGGATTTAACCTGTGAATAGGGCCTCTTAGCCAACAGCCTAAACCTAATGTGTTGGCACTAAGATGTAAACCTAAGGCCTTACACCTGAGTCCAAAGCCCTAAAAGCTAGCAGCTAAGGATTTGGTCTGTGAATAGGGCCTATTAGCCATCAGCGTAGGCCTAATGTGCTGGACCTAAGCCCTTGCACCTGTCCAAAACGCTAAAACCTAGCAGCTAAGGCTTTGACCTGTGAATAGGGCCTATTAGCCAACAGCCTAAACCTAATGTGTTGGCACTAAGATGTAAACCTAAGGCCTTGCACCTGAGTCCAAAGCCCTAAAACCTAGCAGCTAAGGATTTGACCTGTGAATAGGGCCTATTATCCATCAGCGTAGGCCTAATGTGCTGGACCTAAGATCTAAACCTCAGCCCTTGCACCTGAGTCCAAAACCCTAAAACCTAGCAGCTAAGGATTTGACCTGTGAATAGGGCCTATTAGCCAACAGCCTAAACCTTATGTGTTGGCACTAAGATGTAAACCTAAGGCCTTGCACCTGAGTCCAAAGCCCTAAAAGCTAGCAGCTAAGGATTTGACCTGTGAATAGGGCCTATTATCCATCAGCGTAGACCTAATGTGCTGGACCTAAGATCTAAACCTCAGCCCTTGCACCTGAGTCCAAAACCCTAAAACCTAGCAGCTAAGGATTTGACCTGTGAATAGGGCCTATTAGCCAACAGCCTAAACCTTATGTGTTGGCACTAAGATGTAAACCTAAGGCCTTGCACCCGAGTCCAAAGCCCTAAAAGCTAGCAGCTAAGGATTTGACCTGTGAATAGGGCCTATTATCCATCAGCGTAGGCCTAATGTGCTGGACCTAAGACAAGATCTAAACCTAAGTCCTTGCACCTGAGTCCAAAGCCCTAAAAGCTAGCAGCCAAGGATTTGACCTGTGAATAGGACCTATTAGGCAACAGCCTAGACCTAATGTTTTGGGTGTAAGATGTGAACCTAAGGCCTTGCACCTGAGTCCAAAGCCCTAAAACCTAGCAGCTAAGGCTTTAACCTGTGAATAGGACCTATTACCCAACAGCTTAGACCTAATGTGTTGAACCTAAAGTCTAAACCTAAGGCCTTGCAACTGAGTCCAAAGCTCAAAAACCTAGTGGCTAAAGCTTTGACCTGTGTATAAGACCTATCAGCCCCCAGCCAGGACCTAATGTGTTGGGACTAAGATGTAAACATAAGGCCTGACACCTTAGTACAAAGCCATAAAACCTTAAGATCTAAAAACTTACAAGGGGGCCGCGATTTACAGCCCCCCATGTATTGAGCAAACATTAGGCAACGAGGTCTTTTTTCTTTGATTATGAAATCATGACCAGAAATGGTTATCAGATTCAAATTGGAGTCTTTGAAGACCAACCTCCATCCATCTTACTCAAGACCTAAGGTCCTAACGCATGGACTTGACCGAAGACCTAAGGCTATACACCGTAGTCTAGGCTTTAAGGTTCTTAAAAAGACCGAGGCCATAGAGTTAAGACCTGAACACTTACAAGGGGTCGCGTTTCACGACCCCCCCTGAAAAGACACTGTGGTCTAAACCTAATACCTAATACACCGTGGTCTAGGCTTTTAGGTTCTTATACCCAAGTCCTAAGGCCCTACACCAGGGTCTAGAACCAAGATCTAAGGTCCGTAGTCTAGGCTTTTAGGTTCTTATACCCAAGACCTAAGGCCCTACTTCAGGGTCTAAAACCAAGATCTAGGTCAGTGGTCTAGGCTTTCAGGTTCTTATACCCAAGTCCTAAGGCCCTACACCAGGGTCTAGAACCAAGATCTAAGGTCCGTGGTCTAGGCTTTTAGGTTCTTGTACCCAAGTCCTAAGGCCCTACACCAGGGTCTAGAACCAAGATCTAAGGTCCGTGGTCTACGCTTTTGAGTTCTTATACACAAGACCTAAGGCCCTACACCAGGGTCTAGAACCAAGATCTAAGGTCCGTGGTGTAGGCTTTTAGGTTCTTATACCCAAGTCCTAAAGCCCTACACCAGGGTCTAGAACCAAGATCTAAGGTCTGTGGTCTAGGCTTTTAGGTTCTTATACCCAAGTCCTAAGGCCCTACACCAGGGTCTAGAACCAAGATCTAAGGTCCGTGGTCTAGGCTTTTAGGTTCTTATACCCAAGTCCTAAGGCCCTACACTAGGGTCTAGAACCAAGATCCAAGGTCCGTGGTCTAGGCTTTTAGGTTCTTATACCCAAGTCCTAAGGCCCTACACCATAGGCTACAACCAAGACCTAAGGTCAGTTGATTAGGCCTTTCGGTTCTTAGACCCAAGTCTTAAGACACGTGGACTTGGCCTTTAGGTTCATAGACTCAAGACCTAAGACCATGCACCGTGTTCTAATACTCGTTTGAAAGGCGGCCGGACCCAAGACCTAAGGCCCTTCACCATGGCTTATATCCCCAAGACCTAAGGCTATACACCTTGATCCTAATGCTATACACCGTGGTCTAAGATCCTAGACACAATTTCTAATTCCATCATGGTCTAGATCCTTAAACCCTAAGGCCCTCCACCATGGACTAGTATTCATCTTAAACCGTGTGCAGTTGTGATTGTTTCGTCTGTGTAGCTAGAGAAAACTCGGACTTTAAGTTCTTAGACCTAAGACCTAAAGCCATACACCGTGGTATAGGCTTTTATTTTGTTAGACCCAAGACCTAAGGTCATACGCCGTGGACTAGGCATTTAAGCTCTTAGACTCAAGACCTAAAGCCATATACCGCGGGTTAGGGTTTTAAGCTCTGAGACCCAAGACCTAAGGCCTTGCACCGTTTTCTAGGCTTTTAAGTACTTAGACCCAAGGCCTAAGACCCTACACCGTGATCTAGTTTTTTAAGCTCTTAGACCCAAGACTTAGGGCCATACACCACGGTCTAGGCTTTTTAGTACTTAGACCCACAAGACCTAAGGCCATACACTCTGGTCTAGGCTTTTAGGTTCTTATACCCAAGACCTAAGGTCCTACACCCTGGTCTAGGCTTTAAAGTACTTAGACCCAAGACCTAAGGCCATACACCCGGGTCTAGGCTTTTAGGTTCTTATACCCAAGACCTAAGGCCATAAAGTAAAGACCTGAAAACTTACAAGGGAGTCGTGATTCACGACCCCTGAACAGACACTGTGGACCCAAGACCTAAGGCCTTACACCCTGGTCTAGGCTTTTAACTATTTAGACCCAAGGCCTAAGGCCCTACACCGTGGGCTAGGCTTTTAAGCTCTTATACCCAAGACCTAAGGCCATAAATACTGGTCTATGCTTTTAAGCTCTTAGACTCAAGCCCTAAGGCGGTCCGCATGGGTTAGACTCAAGACCCAAGGGCATACACACTGGTCTAGGCTTTTAAGTACTTAGGCCAAGACCTAAAGTCATAAACCGTGGGCTAGGCTTTTAAGCACTTAAACTCAATGCCTAAGGCGGTCCGCATGGGCTAGACTTAAGACCTAAGGCCATACACCCTGGTCTAGGCTTTTAAGTACTTAGACATAAGTCCTAAGGCCATAAACCGTTTTCTAGGCTTTTAAGCTCTTAGACTCAAGACCTAAGGCCATACACCGTGGTCTAGGCTTTTAAGTACTTAGACCCAAGACCTAAGGCCATACACCGTGGGCTAGGCTTTTAAGTACTTAGACCCAAGACCTAAGGCCATACTCCGTAGTCTAGGCTTTTAGGTTCTTAGACCCAAGACCTAAGGCTATACACCGTGGGCTAGGCTTTAAAGCTCTTAGACCTAAGACCTAAAACCATAGAGTTAAGACTTGAAAACTTACAAGTTAGTCGAACAGACACCGTGGTCTAGACCCAATACCTAAGGCCCTACACCTAGACCCAAGAGCTAAGGTCCTTCACCATGATCTAGACCCTAAGACCAAAGGCCTTACACCATGGTCTAGTACTCGGCATAAACCGTTTTGCAGTTGTGGTTGTTTCATCTATAGCTAAAGGTAAGTCGGCCTCTAGGTTCTTAGACCCTAAGACCAAAGGCCTTACATCATGGTCTAGTATTCCTCTTAAGCCGTGTGCAGTGGTTAATTTGTCTATACTTAGAAGAAAGTCGGCCTTTAAGTTCTTAGACCCTAGACCTAAGACCCTACACCCATGGACTACAGCCTGGACCTAATGCCACATCCCAAGGTTTTGTACTCGTTTAAAACCGTGTGCAGTTGTGGTTGTTTCATCTATAGCTGGGCGAAGATTGACCTTTAACAACTGTGTGCAGTTATTACTGTTTCGTCTCGAAAAAGAGAATGTTTATGCTTTTACACCATAACTTAGAACGAAAACCCATGGTCTTATTCCTAAAACCTAGGACCTTAGACCGATACCCTAGGACATAAGGGCTAGGATGTCTACACGATGTTTTATTAATAATTTACGTCTGCGATCGTAATTTCCGCGTCGAGTTTGCAAAACGCCCGAAAGCGCAAATCATAAAAACGCCCAACAGCAAACACACGTGTTCATGTGCGCTGGGCTTTCAAATAATCTATATCTATCTATTCTATTCTATATATATAATACGTGATGCCCTTTTTTTGTTAACACTACTCCTCCCTTATTTCTGGACCAATTTTAACGTTTGAGGTGTCAAAAGAATGGTCTCAGTTCGTAGTTTTGCAATAAGGTTTTAGATTTTTGATATTTTAATTCTGAAGCCCACGGGAAGCTATCAAAGTTCATTTTTTGTCCATAAGATTAACATGGGAAACAATTTGTATTGATTTGCAAAATAAAACAGCTGTTAATAGTAAAACAAACAAACACCTGTTAAAAAGCTTGCTGAATAGAAGCAATTGAACCATTGGTACTGAAATATCAACACAATTCCATCCTTTAATAGGATTGTCTATTGTGTGTAACAAATTGTGTATTTTACCTTTTCTCAAAATGTAGCATGTAGATTTAGCTTGAACTTAGTATTTATATGTATTCGGGCACAAAAATAAGCTTAGTAACTTAACACCAGACCAATTTATTTTCCTGTACAAAAACAAGTTTGGAAATTGAAATTTTGGACGTGGTTATACGTACGTTATCATGGGTCAATCAGATTGGTATTGAAACTACAACGAAATTTGACAAAAATTAAAATAGAATGCCTAATGTTTCCGCATGGGTTTTCAAACTGCTGTGAACTAGGACAAGGGATAGTTGGTTGTTGGGGTAAACTTAATAACCTGTTTACTGTAATACTATAACAAATTTAATGCAGAATGCACACTGATTAAAAACCTGTTTAAAAGAGACAACATTCAAAAGCTTTTTATCTTCAGTATAGATAACGAGTTCATTTCAAAATGGTTGGTATATACACAAATTTTAACCAAAATATAAATGCCACATCAAACTAAAATTTAACACACGATCAAAAATGTAGATTTTTGTAATTTACTTTTTTAAATTATGTAATGCCATTGAAAGTTAAGCTAAAGAGGATTTAGCCTGTTATAAATAGTACTGTAATAGAGTTAACTTATTCACTATGTCGACCACTAACTCATTTATTACTACAAAAACAGCAGCACTGAGTGCCGAATAGCTGCACAGGAGTTGCAATTAAATATTGATTTTACTTCTGTTGTTATATACGTTTTTTATGAACTATCTAGATCCAACATCTGTGAATTTATTCTTAATTTCATAGGAGTTTTTAGGCAGAGGCTCTAACACAAATCGGCATAAGAACCACGCATAATTCCAGCTAATTTGGACTTAAAAGAACAATTACCAAATCTCAACACTGTCACATTGGGAAGTAAAAGAATTATTGATGAAGATCTATTGATGAGATACCAATATGGTGTACTCTAATTTCCACTACAATTTAGTTTCCATTCAAAGTAGATCGGTAGATTACCATTAAGCAAGGTTGATTACCAGGTATTATTGATAAATGCAGCGCATTGCGCTGCACGGGCCCCCTAGTCCATGTGATTGGTTTTATGCACGCCATTTTACACGGTCTCACATGGTGTAGGACCAGTACTAGCCCACGGGGTAGGGTCTTAGGGCTTAAGACTTATGTTAAAGTCTTAGATCTTAGGTCAAATGTTTAAGGTCATATACATACAGGTCCATGGTATAATGTGTGGTATAGTTGTGTTGTGGTACCATTATGTGCAATGGGAAGGAGGTCGAAATAATTAACACGGCTTAAACTTTATAACTACCGGCAACCGAGACGCGGCCATCATGGAGGTGAGCTGGAGACTGAGGAAGAGTTTGGCGTGGTTATAGGGACCGTTTGGAAGGGATGTGGCGTGATCTCGGCGACCAATAGGATTTATTTAAAATCGTATGATCGCTGCGCTATGTATCGGACGATGTCCGTCCGTCTGTCTGTCTGTCGCAGCAGACTCACATTTCCAACTGAGATATAATAATACATTGAATTAACAGATGTTTCACTAAATATATTACAATTCCTCCCCTCTAATTTTGATGTTAAATAT
Organism: Neoaliturus tenellus; assembly: GCA_030545055.2. Classification (NCBI taxonomy): domain Eukaryota; kingdom Metazoa; phylum Arthropoda; class Insecta; order Hemiptera; family Cicadellidae; genus Neoaliturus; species Neoaliturus tenellus. The sequence continues at coordinate 239,332,145 of CM061532.1, read as the reverse complement.
ATATTCAAATTAGTACATCTGACATGGTAATGTCATAAGTTAACACAATTATTTAATAACAATAATTTATATGAGTTGGGTAATAATTTTCTGTTGATGATAATAATAATACGCTATCAATAATAAAAGGTAATACAGATTCCAAAGGACACTCAAAACAAAACACAACAAAAAACAAACAAATTACAAATTCAAACGCTCAACAGGTTTCTTAATTCTAACAGGATATCTCCGAGTGGAGACAGGTGATTCAGTTTGTATATTTTGCCCATTACTACGGTTAGGTGGACTATTGTGGACATCAGCTGTGTCGCTGAATGGACTTCCGGGGGACAAAGAGCTGCGCGCAGAAATAGATCTGCGTACTACAGGAGTCCGAGTGACGTCAGGGCTTTTAATGTCACTGTTAGAGTGTGAGTGAGAGGGGTGATCAGCTGATGGGACTGACTGAGTGTGTGTCGGTACCGTTACATGCTCTGTGCTCTCTGGTTGTATGATTAAAGGAGTATTAATACCTATCAGCTGATCGATATGCCGTTTCCACAATATACCTGAATTTAACTTAACTAAGTACATTGTTGGACTTAATTGTTTAACTACAGTTCCTTCGATCCACTTATCTCTAGATCGGTAATCTCTGATTACAACTGGTTGGGTTGGTAGTAAGGTACGTGTTTTACTACCACGATAATGCTCACTTTGTTTCATTTGTTTACTCTCAACTTGTTTACTTACATCTGGTCTTAGTAAATCTAGTCTAGTACGAAGTGGTCTGTTAAACATTAACATTGCAGGAGTTTCATTGGTTGTACTATGCACTGAATTCCGGTAATCAAAAAGTATTCTGCTCAGCGCAACTGACACATTTACATTGTCTCTTAAAACACATTTAAGCTTATGTTTAGCATATTTGACCGAGTTTTCGGCCTGACCGTTTGACTGTGGATGACCAACAGGCGAGAGCGTTTGCTTGATACCATTTTGCCTTAGAAATTCCTTGAATTCCTCAGACACAAACGGATTTCCGTTGTCTGAGTGAATTGATACCGGTAAACCAAACCGAGCAAACAACTGTCTTAAATGATCTATAGCTTGTTTTGCAGAGGTCGAATTTACTTCTAATACCTCTAACCACTTTGAATGAGCGTCAACTACAATGAGATACATTTTACCACGGAAAGGCCCCATGTAATCTAAATGTAACCTCTCCCAGGGTTTATTTGGATAATGCCAGTGATGTAGTTCGCTTTTAGATGGATTGTCTCGTTCTAAAAGGCAGGAAGAACAACTGTTGGCCAAGGTTTCTATATCCCGGTCGATATTAGGCCACCAAACATAAGATCTCGCAACAGATTTCATTTTACTTATTCCCAAATGACTAGCATGTAATTCATTCAAAATCAAATTACGCAATTTAGCTGGTACAATAACCTTGTAACCCCACATTAATATACCTTGTTCAACAGTTATTTCGTCCTTCCTTAGGAAAAAAGGATACAGTTCAAAGTTTTCTTTTGCTACGTAGCTAGGCCAACCATATAGTACATAACCATAAACTTGTTTTAGCAAGGGGTCGTTTTGAGTACAATTCTTTACTTGTTCACATGACAGAGGGATGGAACTTTCTTTGATACATTGTAAATATGTGCCTATCCAAGGAGCATCATTATCATCAGTCTGTTTATATTTCAAAGACAATCGTGAAAGTGCATCTGCGCTGTTGTTACTGGAATTTACATACTGTATGTCAAAATCGTACCCAGACAAAAATAAGGCATATCTCTGCAGCCTACTTGCTGCAAATACCGGCAAACCCTTTTTGGACCCAAATATGCTAAGTAAGGGTTTGTGGTCACACCTTAAGGTAAAGTGACGTCCATACAGATATTTATGAAATTTTCTAACACCATACACTACTGCTAATGCCTCTTTATCAATTTGGGAGTAATTTCTCTCAGCGAGAGATAAGGTTCTGGAGCTAAAACTTACAGGTCTCTCAACACCTTGATTGTCAACAATACTAAGTACACAACCGAGCCCTGTACTGCTAGCGTCAACCGTGACAATTACAGGCGCCTGCGGGTCATAATGTGCTAGAACGGGAGCAGTAGATAACATCTGTTTGACCTTGTTGAATGCATCTATGCATTCTTTATTAAATACAAAAGGCACATCCTTTTTCAAGAGATTGTACAATGGACTTAGAATGCTACTTAGATCTTTACAGAATTTTCCATAGTACGTTATTAATCCAATAAAAGATTTAACCTCAGTTACATTATTTGGGATTGGCGCGTCAACAATAGCTTTTACCTTGGCTTGCGAGGTGTGAAGGCCGTTCTTGTCAATAGTGAACCCCAAAAAGTCAAGTTGCTTAGCAAAGAATTTACATTTTTCTTTCTTTACTGTAAACCCCGCGTTACTTAACCTGTGACAGACTTCCTTTAGTCGTTTTAGATGTGTTTCGTATCAGGAGCAGAAATTAAAATATCGTCAAAGAACACAATTACACCTTGCAAACCTTGTAAAGTTTGTTCGATCTTTCTCTGGAATATTCCAGGAGCAGAGGAAATACCGTACGGCATTCTTTTGTATGCAAACAATCCCTTGTGGGTACTTATGGTACATAGCTTTTGTGAGCTTTCATCTAACCTTAACTGCATATAGGCCTGACTTAGATCAATTTTACTAAACAATTCACCCTTTTGCATTTCATTAAATAAATCTTCTACCCTAGGAATAGGGTGACGGTCGATCTCTAAATAAGGATTTAAGGTAACCTTAAAGTCGCCACAAATTCTGACTGTACCATCATTTTTCAACACCGGGACAATAGGCGTGCCCCATTCACAACGTGATACTGGACACAATACATCTGCATTGACTAACCTTTCTAATTCTCTTTCTACTTTGGATTTGAGCGTAAAAGGAAGAGGTCTTGGCCTAAAATACTTAGGAATAGAATTTTCCTTGATGTATAGTTTTACTGGGTCACCCTTATATTCCCCTAACTTATCAGTGAAAACTTCGGGAAACTCACTAACTAGGTCATTAGTCAACTTTTCACAAATAACCTCATTTTGGTACACTTCTTTTGTTACAAGTAATGTGTTATCATTAAATGATATTTCCACATTCAATGCTTTTAACCAATCACGGCCCATTAAAGGATGAGCTCCGTTTTTAATTACATACAGATCTAGATTCTTACAGTTTTCACGATAGTTAACATTAACTTTGATTTTACCAATAGGCTCAATAGGGACGTTTGTGTAAGAACTTAATGACAAATCACTCGGTAACAAAGAATTTCCTAAAAGGTTTTCTTTATAAAACTTATCGCTTACTACGCTCACTGAAGCGCCAGTGTCGATTTCAAAACTTATTGGCAAATTATTGACATCAACTGTAACCTTAAGTGGTTCAACTTTATTGCTATTGACAGTTTTAGCATTTTCATCATGTAATTGGAACAGATTAGACAAGTTGCATACATCATCATCTGTTTCTGTGGATTCATTAGAAACGTTTTCATTAACATAATGATGTGTTTTCTTTTGATTTCTATGAAATTTAGTGTATGAGTCTTTACCATAAAAATTAGGTTTAGGCCTACTAAAATTTCCACTTGACTTACCAAGTAATCTTGTTCTGCACACTGTAGCTATATGATTTTTCTTACCACAAAAATGGCAAACACAACCTCTTAATTTGCACATTTTACTGAAATGGCCAAATTCGCCACAACAATTGCATCGCCACAACAATTGCACTGCACTTTATCACACTTGCCGTCACTGGTGTGCTGATTCTGTACCGGGACGCTCCGTGTTGCCGCCGCTGCTGCCGGTGTCGTCGTGGGTGCTGACGCCGCCGCTGCCGTGGTGGACCGCCGTTGTTGACCAGATGACATCCGGTGAACTGCGCCTCTACCATTTCCGCCGACGAATGTTAGTTGCGCTGCATTTTTCTGGGCTGCTTCAATAGATGATGTCATGGATACCGCCTTTTCGAACGTTAGATCAGTCTCTGCCAGGAGTTTCTGCTTTGTTGTTTCACTTCTAATGCCGCTGACCAGGCGATCGCGCAAATAATCGTTTAAATTTGCACCAAAATTACAATGAGTCGAGAGTTTCTTTAAGTTTGCAATATATTGAGCAACACTTTCATTTTCTAATTGGTTTCGCAAACTAAATTTATAACGTTCAGCTATAAATGAAGGTTTTGGATATAAATGGTCTTTGATTAATTTCACTAGTTCATCGTACGATTTTGTAGATGGTTTGTCTGGAGTGCACAAGTCTCTCAAAAGTGTAAAAGTTTTCACACCGACTACAGTTAATAGCGTACTCACTTTTTTGTCGTCATCAATATTGTTGCAGGATAAAAATAACTCGAAACGTTCGATGTAAGAATCCCATTGTTCCTCGTTTGAGTCAAACTCGCACATCTTCCCGATGATTCCCGACATTGTCCTTCGATTTCCGTCTTCCAAGTCACTAAATAATAGTTCCAAAATAAAATCTTCGTCTTCACTTCGTTCTTCCCCCGACATAAAACTTCACGTAACTGTAACCGAGTTACTTGATCGCGTCGCGGCGCTAACTTGCCGGCGCAAAACACAACTGTTTTAAAAAGTTAAACGCGTTTTCCGATTTTTCTCGTCGCCACTGTGGTATAGTTGTGTTGTGGTACCATTATGTGCAATGGGAAGGAGGTCGAAATAATTAACACGGCTTAAACTTTATAACTACCGGCAACCGAGACGCGGCCATCATGGAGGTGAGCTGGAGACTGAGGAAGAGTTTGGCGTGGTTATAGGGACCGTTTGGAAGGGATGTGGCGTGATCTCGGCGACCAATAGGATTTATTTAAAATCGTATGATCGCTGCGCTATGTATCGGACGATGTCCGTCCGTCTGTCTGTCTGTCGCAGCAGACTCACATTTCCAACTGAGATATAATAATACATTGAATTAACAGATGTTTCACTAAATATATTACATAATGCCTTAAATGCTTGGGATTGGGGTTGGTCTAAATTATGAGGCCTTAGGTCCTCATTTAAATTCCTTTTGCCCTAGATCTAAAGCAATAAGTCTAAGCCCTTATGTCCTAGGGTATCGGTCTAAGGTCCTAGGTTTTAGGAATAAGACCATGGGTTTTCGTTCTAAGTTATGGTGTAAAAGCATAAACATTCTCTTTTTCGAGACGAAACAGTAATAACTGCACACAGTTGTTAAAGGTCAATCTTCGCCCAGCTATAGATGAAACAACCACAACTGCACACGGTTTTAAACGAGTACAAAACCTTGGGATGTGGCATTAGGTCCAGGTTGTAGTCCATGGGTGTAGGGTCTTAGGTCTAGGGTCTAAGAACTTAAAGGCCGACTTTCTTCTAAGTATAGACAAATTAACCACTGCACACGGCTTAAGAGGAATACTAGACCATGATGTAAGGCCTTTGGTCTTAGGGTCTAAGAACCTAGAGGCCGACTTACCTTTAGCTATAGATGAAACAACCACAACTGCAAAACGGTTTATGCCGAGTACTAGACCATGGTGTAAGGCCTTTGGTCTTAGGGTCTAGATCATGGTGAAGGACCTTAGCTCTTGGGTCTAGGTGTAAGGCCTTAGGTATTGGGTCTAAACCACGGTGTCTGTTCGGGGGGTCGTGAATTGCGACTAACTTGTAAGTTTTCAAGTCTTAACTCTATGGTTTTAGGTCTTAGGTCTAAGAGCTTTAAAGCCTAGCCCACGGTGTATAGCCTTAGGTCTTGGGTCTAAGAACCTAAAAGCCTAGACTACGGAGTATGGCCTTAGGTCTTGGGTCTAAGTACTTAAAAGCCTAGCCCACGGTGTATGGCCTTAGGTCTTGGGTCTAAGTACTTAAAGCCTAGACCACGTTGTATGGCCTTAGGTCTTGAGTCTAAGAGCTTAAAAGCCTAGAAAACGGTTTATGGCCTTAGGTCTTATGTCTAAGTACTTAAAAGCCTAGACCAGGGTGTATGGCCTTAGGTCTTAAGTCTAGCCCATGCGGACCGCCTTAGGCATTGAGTTTAAGTGCTTAAAAGCCTAGCCCACGGTTTATGACTTTAGGTCTTGGCCTAAGTACTTAAAAGCCTAGACCAGTGTGTATGCCCTTGGGTCTTGAGTCTAACCCATGCGGACCGCCTTAGGGCTTGAGTCTAAGAGCTTAAAAGCATAGACCAGTATTTATGGCCTTAGGTCTTGGGTATAAGAGCTTAAAAGCCTAGCCCACGGTGTAGGGCCTTAGGCCTTGGGTCTAAATAGTTAAAAGCCTAGACCAGGGTGTAAGGCCTTAGGTCTTGGGTCCACAGTGTCTGTTCAGGGGTCGTGAATCAAGACTCCCTTGTAAGTTTTCAGGTCTTTACTTTATGGCCTTATGTCTTGGGTCTAAGTACTTAAAAGCCTAGACCAGGGTGTATGGCCTTAGGTCTTGGGTATAAGAACCTAAAAGCCTAGACCAGGGTGTATGGCCTTAGGTCTTGGGTCTAAGTACTTAAAAGCCTAGACCAGGGTGTAGGACCTTAGGTCTTGGGTATAAGAACCTAAAAGCCTAGACCAGAGTGTATGGCCTTAGGTCTTGTGGGTCTAAGTACTTAAAAGCCTAGACCGTGGTGTATGGCCCTAAGTCTTGGGTCTAAGAGCTTAAAAAACTAGACCACGGTGTAGGGCCTTAGGCCTTGGGTCTAAGTACTTAAAAGCCTAGAAAACGGTGCAAGGCCTTAGGTCTTGGGTCTCAGAGCTTAAAACCCTAACCCGCGGTATATGGCTTTAGGTCTTGAGTCTAAGAGCTTAAATGCCTAGTCCACGGCGTATGACCTTAGGTCTTGGGTCTAACAAAATAAAAGCCTATACCACTGTGTATGGCTTTAGGTCTTAGGTCTAAGAACTTAAAGTCCGAGTTTTCTCTAGCTACACAGACGAAACAATCACAACTGCACACGGTTTAAGATGAATACTAGTCCATGGTGGAGGGCCTTAGGGTTTAAGGATCTAGACCATGATGGAATTAGAAATTGTGTCTAGGATCTTAGACCACGGTGTATAGCATTAGGATCAAGGTGTATAGCCTTAGGTCTTGGGGATATAAGCCATGGTGAAGGGCCTTAGGTCTTGGGTCCGGCCGCCTTTCAAACGAGTATTAGAACACGGTGCATGGTCTTAGGTCTTGGGTATAAGAACTCAAAAGCGTAGACCACGGACCTTAGATCTTGGTTCTAGACCCTGGTGTAGGGCCTTAGGACTTGGGTATAAGAACCTAAAAGCCTAGACCACGGACCTTAGATCTTGGTTCTAGACCCTGGTGTAGGGCCTTAGGACTTGGGTATAAGAACCTAAAAGCCTAGACCACGGACCTTAGATCTTGGTTCTAGACCCTGGTGTAGGGCCTTAGGACTTGGGTATAAGAACCTAAAAGCCTAGACCACGGGCCTTAGAACTTGGTTCTAGACCCTGGTGTAGGGCCTTAGGACTTGGATATAAGAACCTAAAAGCCTAGACCACGGACCTTAGATCTTGGTTCTAGACTCTGGTGTAGGGCCTTAGGACTTGGGTATAAGAACCTAAAAGCCTAGACCACGGACCTTAGATCTTGGGTATAAGAACCTAAAAGCCTAGACCACGGAACTTAAATCTTGGTTCTAGACCCTGGTGTAGATCTTTAGGACTTGTGTATAAGAACCTAAAAGCCTAGACCACGGACCTTAGATCTTGGTTCTAGACCCTGGTGTAGGGCCTTAGGACTTGGGTATAAGAACCTAAAAGCCTGGACCACGGACCTTAGATCTTGGTTCTAGACCCTGGTGTAGGGCCTTAGGACTTGGTTATAAGAACCTAAAAGCCTAGACCACGGACCTTAGATCTTGGTTCTAGACCCTGGTGTAGGGCCTTACGATTTGGGTGTAAGAATCTAAAAGCCTAGACTACGGACCTTAGATCTTGGTTCTAGACCCTGGTGTAGGGCCTTAGGACTTGGGTATTAGAATCTAAAAGCGTAGACCACGGACCTTAGATCTTGGTTCTAGACCCTGGTGTAGGGCCTTAGGACTTGGGTATAAGAACCTAAAAGCCTAGACCACGGACCTTAGATCTTGGTTCTAGACCCTGGTGTAGGGCCTTAGGACTTGGGTATAAGAACCTAAAAGCCTAGACCACGGACCTTAGATCTTGGTTCTAGACCCTGGTGTAGGGCCTTAGGACTTGGGCGTAAGAACCTAAAAGCCTAGACTACGGACCTTAGATCTTGGTTCTAGACCCTGGTGTAGGGCCTTAGGACTTGGGTATAAGAACCTAAAAGTCTAGACCACGGACCTTAGATCTTGGTTCTTAACCCTGGTGTAGGGTCTTAGTCCTTGGGTATAAGAACCTAAAAGTCTAGACCACGGACCTTAGATCTAGGTTCTAGACTCTGGTGTAAGGCCTTAGGACTTGGGTATAAGAACCTAAAAGCCTGGACCACGGACCTTAGATCTTGGTTCTAGACCCTGGTGTAGGGCCTTAGGACTTGGGTATAAGAACCTGAAAGCCTAGACCACGGACCTTAGATCTTGGTTTTAGACCCTGAAGTAGGGCCTTAGGTCTTGGGTATAAGAACCTAAAAGCCTAGACTACGGAACTTAGATCTTGGTTCTAGACCCTGGTGTAGGGCCTTAGGACTTGGGTATAAGAACCTAAAAGCCTAGACCACGGTGTATTAGGTATTAGGTTTAGACCACAGTGTCTTTTCAGGGGGGGTCGTGAAACGCGACCCCTTGTAAGTGTTCAGGTCTTAACTCTATGGCCTCGGTCTTTTTAAGAACCTTAAAGCCTAGACTACGGTGTATAGCCTTAGGTCTTCGGTCAAGTCCATGCGTTAGGACCTTAGGTCTTGAGTAAGATGGATGGAGGTTGGTCTTCAAAGACTCCAATTTGAATCTGATAACCATTTCTGGTCATGATTTTATAATCAAAGAAAAAAGACCTCGTTGCCTAATGTTTGCTCAATACATGGGGGGCTGTAAATCGCGGCCCCCTTGTAAGTTTTTAGATCTTAAGGTTTTATGGCTTTGTACTAAGGTGTCAGGCCTTATGTTTACATCTTAGTCCCAACACATTAGGTCCTGGCTGGGGGCTGATAGGTCTTATACACAGGTCAAAGCTTTAGCCACTAGGTTTTTGAGCTTTGGACTCAGTTGCAAGGCCTTAAGTTTAGACTTTAGGTTCAACACATTAGGTCTAAGCTGTTGGGTAATAGGTCCTATTCACAGGTTAAAGCCTTAGCTGCTAGGTTTTAGGGCTTTGGACTCAGGTGCAAGGCCTTAGGTTCACATCTTACATCCAAAACATTAGGTCTAGGCTGTTGCCTAATAGGTCCTATTCACAGGTCAAATCCTTGGCTGCTAGCTTTTAGGGCTTTGGACTCAGGTGCAAGGGCTTAGGTTTAGATCTTGTCTTAGGTCCAGCACATTAGGCCTACGCTGATGGATAATAGGCCCTATTCACAGGTCAAATCCTTAGCTGCTAGCTTTTAGGGCTTTGGACTCAGGTGCAAGGCCTTAGGTTTACATCTTAGTGCCAACACATAAGGTTTAGGCTGTTGGCTAATAGGCCCTATTCACAGGTCAAATCGTTAGCTGCTAGGTTTTAGGGTTTTGGACTCAGGTGCAAGGGCTGAGGTTTAGATCTTAGGTCCAGCACATTAGGCCTACGCTGATGGATAATAGGCCCTATTCACAGGTCAAATCCTTAGCTGCTAGCTTTTAGGGCTTTGGACTCAGGTGCAAGGCCTTAGGTTTACATCTTAGTGCCAACACATAAGGTTTAGGCTGTTGGCTAATAGGCCCTATTCACAGGTCAAATCCTTAGCTGCTAGGTTTTAGGGTTTTGGACTCGGGTGCAAGGGCTGAGGTTTAGATCTTAGGTCCAGCACATTAGGCCTACGCTGATGGATAATAGGCCCTATTCACAGGTCAAATCCTTAGCTGCTAGCTTTTAGGGCTCTGGACTCCGGTGCAAGGCCTTAGGTTTACATCTTAGTGCCAACACATTAGGTTTAGGCTGTTGGCTAATAGGACCTATTCACAGGTCAAATCCTTAGCTGCTAGGTTTTAGGGTTTTGGACTCAGGTGCAAGGGCTTAGGTTTACATCTTAGTTCCAACTTATTAGGTTTAGGCTGTTTGCTAATAGGTACTATTCACATGTCAAATCCTTAGCTGCTAGGTTTTAGAACCTAAGTCTAAGATCTTGGGTCTATGGATTTAGATCGTTAGTCTAAGGATTTAATTTGGTCCAAGGCATTTGGTCTTAGGATCCATGTGTAAGGCCTTAGGTTTAGATCTGATTTCCAACACATTAGGCCTAAGCTGATGGATAATAGGCCCTATTCACAGGTCAAAGCCTTAGCTGCTAGCTTTTAGGGCTTTCGACTGAGGTGCAAGGCCTTAGGTTTACATCTTAGTGCCAACACATTAGGTCTAAGCTAAATGCAAATAGGTCCTATTCACAGGTCAAAGCCTTAGCTGCTAGGTTTTAGGACCTAAGTCCAAGGCATTTCATCTTAGGAACCATGTGTAAGGCCTTAGGCTTAGATCTTATGTCCAACACATTAGGCCTAAGCTGATGGATAATAGGCCCTATTCACAGGTCTTAGCTGCTAAATTTTAGGGGTTTGGACTCAGGTGTAAGGCCTTATAGGTTTAGAACTTAGGTTCAACACATTAGATCTAAGCTGGTGGTTAATAGGCCCTATTTACAGGTCAAAGCCTGCTATGTTTTAGGGCTTTGGACTCAGGTGCAAGGCCTTAGGCTTAGAACTTAGGTCCAACACATTACGTCTAAGCCGGTGGCTAATAGGCGATACCCACAGGTCAAAGCCTTAGCTGCTAGGTTTTAGGGCTTTGGACTCAGCTGTTAGGCCTAAGGTTTAGATCTTAGGTGCAACACATTAGGTCTAAGCTGGTGGCTAAGTTTTAGGGCTTTGGACGCAGCTGTTAGGCCTTAGATTTAGATCTTAGGTCCAACACATTAGGTCTAAGCTGGTGGCTAATCGGCCCTATTCACAGGTTTAAGCCTTAGCTGCTATGTTTTAGGGCTTTGGACTCAGGTGCAAGGCCTTAGGTTTAGATCTTAGGTCCAACACATTAGGTTCTAAGCTGGTGGCTAATCGGCCCAATTCACAGGTTTAAGCCTTAGCTGCTATGTTTTAGGGCTTTGGACTCAGGTGCAAGGCCTTAGGTTTAGATCTTAGGTCCAACACATTAGGTCTAAGCTAATGGTTAATTGGGCTTATTGATAGGTTAAAGCTTAGCTGCTAGGTTTTAGGGCTTGTATACTGCCTTGGGCCTTAGGAATTAGATCTTAAGAGGTTAAACTGGGTTAAAAATTGGAGAATTTTGGCCTAAAATTGTGTCTTTGAAGGTAAAATTACAATTAAAGTTAATTTTATAGGGGGCTGGGATGTTGGGCAATTCACCTTTCAATATCAATTTTTATGGATCGGAAATCCTGAAAAATGTTGGAAAGTTGACAAAAAGTAGGCCAAAATCACCGAAAACCGGTATCTTTTCATTTACATAGGGTTAACTTAGGAGTTCTCACACTTCCTTGGATTAATTTCTGGATTAAATTCACCACAAGGGGAGTCGGTAACTTTTCATTTAAAAACTATAGTTAACTTAAGAGGGCATCTCATAGTTTTCTGATTATATTCAAAATGCTTCTTGAAATCACTGTCTGAAATCCTGAAAAAATGCCCTGAAATGGGCTGATATTTGGCCAAAACCAACCAAAATCCGGTAAAAAACAGGCAATTTGAAGCTGAAGGGGGTAAAAAAAGGACCCCTAATCAAATGAACAACTAGATTAAATTCTAAGTGCTCCTTGAAATCAGTATCTGAAAATCCTGAAAAATGCCCTAAAATGGGCTGAAATGGGCTGATATTTGGCCAAAACCGGCCAGAATCCGGTCAAAAACCAGTCAATTTGAAGCTGAAGGCGCTCAAAAAAAAAAACTACGAGTGTTCCCTGGATTATATTAAAAAAGTGGTCATTTGAAGCAAAAAAGTGGTCATTTGAAGCAAAAGTGGTCATTTGAAGCAAAAGTGGTCATTTGAAGCAAAAAGCGGTCATACGAAGCAAAAAAAGTGGTCATATGAAGCAAAAAAAGTGGTCATACGAAGCAAAAAGTCATAAAAAAAAACTACGAGTGGCCCAGAACCGGTGTTTAACCTACTACTAATGTTTGAAATGTTTTACTGTACTGTTTTCAATAATGAAAATACTGTTTTCAAAATTAAATTCAATGTTTCACTGACTACTTCTATTGTGTCAATGTTTTTCTGATGGCAAGTAGCGAACGGCACCTGACAAGAGCTAACCAACAGCTGACTGGCGGTGGCGCGGTGCTGCCCTCTCTGGCGGCGAGTGGGCGCGCATGCACAATATGAGCCTCTTTTGCTCCCGCGCATCTGATACACTCACAGTAGTGGTGTCACTCACACTGTCACTGTCACTGTCTCACGTCTCGTGCAACGTGCAACCACCTGTAGGCGTCACGTCACGAAAATGCCTGCCTGATTTTAAAACAGTGTTGCCAATTAATTTGTACCGACTCATCCAGCTGTTGGCATCTGTTATTAACGTTAACGGCCTTATAATTACTGTAAAAGTAGGTAAACATGAAAAATTAAAACATATCAAAACCGACAATATCGCTAGATAAGTCGCTAATAAATGTAAATCAGCTTCCAGCTGTTTAAGGCCCGGTGCACACGAGCGTTTTGCGTTTGCGTTGATGCAGCTTTATTTTGCAGCGGCGTTTGAGCAGTGCATGTTCTCAAATGGAAACAGTACACACGTAAACGCTCGTGTGCACCGGGGACGCCGCGTCGACGCAAGCTTGCACGCAGTGTATTTTGACGCTCGTGTGAACCGGGCCTTAATTTTCAAGCTCGCAATATAGTTCAAGATCATCAATCGCAAAGCGATTTGTTTATTTTTGGACTATCACGTGACAAGTTCCAGACACGTTATTTTATTTGTGGGATTTGTCACGACGACAAAAACTTAAACAAATTCTCTTCTGTTTGCGGTGGATAAATGGATGATCGTGAACGAATCCATTGTCAACGACAACTTGTTATGAAGTACCGGTAGTTGGAAAAGGAACATCTGAAGCATTTTGGTATTTTTCGACACAAGGGAGAAGCATAATTTTTCGAAGCGAAGTGATATGATAATGAAGTTGGTGTTGTTGTCTTGTCTACAGGCGTCTATTTCGGCATTTTTCACTTTGTGGGAGAGCAAATTTTGACGAGGAGTGGGGTAACGCCGATAGTGTTACCAACACCGCAAATATCACGCACGGTCATCACGGACAATGCTGAAGACCGTATTTACGAATAAGAAAGACGGAGACAAAAGAAATGATACGAAGGTTGTTATTATTAATAATGACTATTTAAAAGACTTAATTAGATAAATAATACCCCAATACAACTACGGTACAGCAAATTATTGTAACTTATTATGTAATTTACCTACGTAAACCAATGTAATAGTAAAGCTGTAATTGGTATTACGTTTTTAATATGATGTTAAATATTTAAAATATAAGCCTATTTAATTTAAAAAATGTATATTATAAAGAAAAAAATTAAATTATTAATTAATTTTAATAAAAACAGTCTGTGGATTTTTCTATACGTTTTGGCTAAACGGGTTATCGCCGAAGTAAGCCAACTGGTAAATAGGCTACTAAGTTTTAAATTTTCATATTAAAACGTGTACAAAAATCAACTGACTGTTTTAATTAAAATTAATTAATAATTTTTTTTTCTTTATAATAGGCTATATATTTTTGAAAGGCTTATTTTTTTTAATATTTAACATCATATTTAAAAC